>VDFB02193867.1:432147856-432232321 GCA_007258455.2 Sequoia sempervirens
TTCCAAATAAGTCCTACCATGAGCATATTTTCCCCTTCCTGGCCATATAATCCCAAGAAATCCATCTAGGTCAAATTATTTTACATTATAGTCCATATCGGCATGAGATTATCAAGGTCTCCCTGATCCATAATGCATTCTTGTTAATATACGTTTGTTGTTGCCTATCGGCAAGACCTCAGGGATGTCACAGCGATCAAAATTTACCTACAGTAACCTATCGGTAGGACATACATATTGTCTCGGCAACAAAAGATTCATATCGACCAGATAAAGACTTCAGGGTGAGGTCTTACCAATCTCATTATGTCTCATCGACTAGCTTTGAACGATGTATTGCTAGGAGTTATGTCTTCGGTATGTGGTGTTGCCGAATGATTCATGTCTTACCAACCAGCGATACAAGGGGCTTGGCAAGACTACATGACCTTATGCTAATAAACCTTCAATAGAATCCCATTGTTCAATTTCGGCGAGACTAGAGGCACTCGGTGAGACACATTTTGAAGCACTTAGTCTTACCGAAATACCCATGATCCATTCCTATCGCTGAGACAAGATCACACTCTTATCGAGATGCATTTCCTTTTCCTCATTTTCTTTCATCGTGATCCTATGATATCGGAGAGAGCTCATGTAGACCACATTGTGTTTCACCAAAATCCATTTATTCATCTTGTGTGTCGCTATGACCTTCAACTGTTGGGGAGACATTATATAGAATTCTCCTTGTTCTACCGAGAGCCCCGAGCTCACACCTGTTCGCCAAGACAATATTACCCTTATACCGATAGAGTCCATATGTATACTATTGGCGAGATTGGAGGTCACTCGCCGAGACATCACTTTGAAAGCTTTAACTCCTACCAAGATGCTCCCTTTCATCTTGTGTATCGGTGAGACATATCAATGTCGGGGAGACCTCTCAGAGATTACATTATGTCATACTGAAGCAACCCGAATCCACTCTTGATCGCCAAGACACAACCAACCTCTCATCGAAATCCATTTGAAAGAAACCTTTTGTGCTCCGTCGGTGAGACTTATACACCTTGCTAAAACCTTATATCAAAAGTAGCAACTCTTACCAATGTGTCCTCATTCTCTGTCACTGAGACAACTCCATTCTTATACCGACATAGTCCTCCAATAGAAACCCTTTGTGCCTTGTCAGTGAGACCGAAAATATTCGCTGAAACCTCACCCCAAAATCCCTTGGCTTGGCTGAAATAAAAATTTGCACAAGTCGGTAAGACATGAAAGACTCGCTATGACATTTCATCGAAGCAACAACCTTTGGCCGAAGTGAACCCTTAATGTGCTTCTCGGTAAGACCACAAGAGTTCACCATGAAATTACAACAAAGAAAAACCTCTCGCCGAAGAGCACCATATGTTGCTGGTCAGGGAGACATATGGAAATCGATAAGACCTCATTCCGATGATACAAACTCCTGTTGATAGGTCCCTCCTCAGTCGGCGAGACAATGAAAGAGTCCTGCTGACAGACTTGCAACACATAACGAGATCAAAAATAGGAAATAACGCGCTCACATTATATTTTTCTATGGGAATCCCCGAGCCTTAGCATTGGTAGTTGCCTTGGAATACCAACCCAGAGGCTTGGAGGGCATTCCCAATGACCAAAGACGTGTTTTTGTAAATTCTACAATTTTTTCACATAATCGAGTTCGTGCTCACCATCAGGCTTGCATCTGGTTCAATATTGACAAAAGAAAATAGAAGGGTAATGTTATGTTCTCTCTTAGCTATCCAACGATGTAATTTTTTTGACTTTTTTACAATGTTAAGCCTTCCATCCATAATTTATTTTGTTTGTATGTCTCTTTTTTGCCAAAAAGTAGTGTTTGTTTTTTTTTCATTATAAATTAACCATTCATCGAAATCTTAAATAAATTACATTTTTAGAAACTAGACTCTATTCTACATTTAAAAAATAAAAATAAAAAAAATCAATTACCTTCAAAAATTTTTAGGGGGAGCATGGCCAAAATTCTGCTTTTAAGGAAGTGCCCACTTTGAAAATTAGTAAAAAATCAAATATTCATTAAAAAATTATCAGAAAAATTGTGCATCAACTAGATACTATTAGCTAACTTTTGACTATTGCGATTTTAAAAATACTACAAAAAAGTTCACTGTGCTCAGGTCATACAAGAGTTGCTATGTTATGTTTTCTGACAAAAATAGCACCAATTTGTGTATGTCCCTCTTTTGAACCCCTTAATTTCAACCATTTTCAAAATAAATTAGTAGTTTAGAAAGTAGACTTGGAGCACTTTGATCCTTGTTTTTGTTCCATCTCAAAATTTTGAGTGTAACTATCCTCAATTTCAGAAAAAAATTGGTCACTTAGGCCCCCTTTTTGGGAACTATCTTGGTGCACTTACCCCTAGGTGAGGATGAAAAGAGATCATGACATGCATCCTCATACAATGACTTGAGACACTAAAAAGCAAATGACTTAAGTAATATTAAGTGTTAGGATCAAAGGGTCTTTTACTATAACAAATGTATGTTTAGAATCATTAGGTGAATACCTTTCTAGTGGTTCTTTATGCTATAGAAACCTTTGAACAAGTTGAGTTTGCTCTTTTGAAGATTTAATGCTAGATGAGATCCTCTCAAATTCTTGTCTATTTAAGGGGCTTGATTTAACTTTCCCAAGTGTAGAAGGAAGCTTAATAACATATTTCTCTTTTGTTTCTTCAAGATAGAAGATAATGTAAGAAGGTTTAGTTTATTTTAAGATCGCACTTCTACTATATATTACCTTTAATGCAAAATAATTCTAAATATTATATTCTTTCATACCACAACTATAATTGATGAAGATATTTAATAGCCTCCAAATTTGTTTGCTTCTCCCTTGACACATGTGCTTATGACTCACAACAAAAATTATATTTCTCCATGAAAACATGTGACCTAACCACACCTCCATAGGTTTTTTATCCACAAGAGCTAATGCAATAAACTTTTTGAATAATTAGTAGGTAGTGGTTGCATCGTTAGCCCAACTTTTTTGTTGCAAGCACCCTTCATTTACTTTTACCCTTTTCCATCAATGCCATATTCCTTCTTTTTTGCATTTTCATTATGTGACGGAGAATATACAACAATCCTTTCTCCTATTTTTTTTATCTTTATAGAATCTATCAAAGATTATTAGAGAAAAACTATCAACATTGTTAGTACTTAAAAATTTAATTAATTTTCTATATTACAACTCAATCATTTATTTAAATGATTTAAAATGACTGTATCCTTTAGATTTACTCTTTAATAAATAAAGTCATGTCTAACTATATTCATCAACATAACATGTGGAGTTTAAAATTAAAAAAAATATCAATAGAACCAATGACATTAGAATGAATAATATCCAAAATAAGAATGAATAATATCCAAAATATTACATCTTTTGAGAACTTGAGCAAAAATAAACTTGTTTTTTTCTTAGTATAAATGTAATGCTCATAAAAAGTAAACTCGATATTATCATTTTTAAAAACTTCAACAATGTTACTATCATTTAAGGTCTATAGACCCCTCTTATGTTTTCTAGTCTGTGGTGCCATAATATAGTATTTTTTATAGATAACTTATAATCAAAAGAAGAGAGATCCTTAGACACCTAGAAACCACAACTGTAGATAGTGAAGCGGATATCATCTCTTTACCCAAGGAAGTAGTTTTAGATTTATTTTTATAAAAGTATGATTTTACTCAATATTCTATATATCAACTTTTAAATTTTTTACAAGTATAGTACCTGTTAGCTCTCAAAAACGCAGGCGAAAAACCTCAAGAGGCTGCCAATCTCTTGGTACATTTTAGGGTAACAGACAAGGTCAAAAGCTTTCGACCTTCTACTCTTTAGGTGCTGATAGACCTAGGCAAGTGTACCTATATGAATGAAGTAGACTTAATGTGCATAAATCTCCTGAAATGCTTTGTCCACAATGGCAGATGGGAGTGAAAAAATGAAATCAAATTTGGTATAAGTCATATAGCAATCTTATAATCTAAATCCTAATATGCTTAGTTAACAGATGTAAAGAAAATGAATGAATCTGAATGATGAAATGTAGAGACTAGTGCCTTATTGGGTATGTGGAGTCAAAAGAAATAGAAGTGGGAAACTTATTCTGGCAGAAACTCAAATTGTTGGCATATATTTTGTTTAGAACTTGTATAAACATGCAAGATTGTGACTACTAAGCTCTACTTTAATAATCCAGATGAATCTCCCTAATTACTGTGATCAACCAAAAGGATTTAATCTCTCCTTGAAAGAACCAATCAATTAGTCACACAGATAAAACAAATGTGCACTGATAAACTAAAAATAAACTTGTTATATCAATTTAAACAACTAGAAAGAATCAACTTGGAGACAGCTTAGCAATACTTTTCAATAAAATCAACAGAAAATTGACACCAGAGATAAATTGCCACACCAACTGATTTTCATTGAAGTCACCATTTGAAAACATGCATCATAGTCTATGATCTGAGAAATTTATTCTACTATATCCATCTCTATCTACTGTATCTCGAATATCTAATAGTTGATTATTCATTTACATTTGGGAGTGAATATTTATACACTCACATATGAACAGACATATCGCTTCCAAATCCATGTCGGCCAACCGTAGAAATCAGGAACATCCCATGTTGGCCAAATCCATATCAGCCAGCAGTTGCAACTAGGAATTTGTTCATATTCGCAAGCTATTCGCCAAGAAACCCTCTGAAGTTACAATAGTCTCACCGAGATGTTTGTTTTGTGTCAGTCGGTGAGACCCTTTAAATTCATTAAGACTTTATATGGAATACCTATAGTTTGGCCGAAGTGTTCATCATTATTGTCGGTTGGCAAGACAAGGTAAGATTGCCAAGATATTATATCGAAGAAAATCTCTCACCGATGAGCACCCCTTTGTCGCTGGTCGGTGAGAAAATAAGGTCTCGCCAAGACCCTATCTCGAATACCATGACTCTGGCCAAAGTAAGTCCACATGAGCTAATCGGTAAGACACATCAAGTTCGTTATAACATTACGCCGATACCAACAAGTTTGGCTGAAATGATCATTCGATGTTCAAGTCGATGAAACAAAATGTAATCGGTAAGACATCATTTCGACAATGTAATTCCTGCCAATATGAATCCTTCTTTGTTGCCGAAACCATGAAGAAGTCCTGCTGAAAGCCGCCTGTAGATGAAATCCAATAGCCATGACACCAAAAACATCTTTCTGATAGGCAACATAGATGTTTATTAGTAGAAAATGCAATATGGGTCGAGGATACCTTGACCATCTCATGCCGATATGAACTATAATGTGAAATATTCAAGACTTAATGGATCATATGGGACATGGAAAAAAAAAAGGGAAAATGTGCTCATGGTGGGACTCATTTGGAAAATGCATGGGTATGAACAACATGAAAAATCATCAGAATTTTATAGTTCCAATAGTGGCTCCATTTGGGGATGAATGATAGTAAGATCATTGCAAGGATCCAGATCCTTGGGTGAGTAGATCAGACATAGAGTGATAAAAAATGAGCAAAAAAGGAATGAATGGCAATGGAAATGAATGCAAAATGGAGATGAGCAAAACCCTAAACTACTGTGCATGGAAAATAATTTTAAAGAGGATAAGCAAGAGTTGTCCATGCACTGGAAACCCTTAATCCTCTGTGTTTCAACTTTATCTGTCTTGAGCTGTTATGATCTGAAACTCAAACCATACTTTCCCCTATCAAATACCTGGTTTTGTCTCGAGTTCATCAGATTCTTCTTGAAGACATTCATGCAATCTTTCCTGTCACTGTTATTGCAAGTTTTTAGAAAATCATCATGCTCAGCTTGGCCCAAATTCCCTACACCATTATGTAGTTTATATTCTCCATCATCAGACAAATCTCTGTTATCTTCAACATACAAAGTATATGCATATTCAATGCAAAACACCTCATTATCTTTCTCACTATTATGAACTGTTAAACATTCTCCCAGCTGTATTGAAAATTCACCATCAAAGTGCTTCTCTTGAGAAACAAAAATTTCAGCCATATCAACACTGTATGAGACAAACAAGTCTGAAACCTTTTGCACCTTTTCATAATCACCATTTAGAGACAACACTGGATTATGACTCATGTCTTCAATATCATGCATATACGAACTAATCAAAGTTGTACCTCTATCATCTTTAGTATGCGAATAAATGTCTCTTCCACATGAGTTAGAAATTTCAAAATCACATACCTCTTCTTGAATGGACACAGGCTTTTGATCAACTTCAAAGGTTTCACCATCAATTCAAAAAATGCACTGGGAGTCATATGAATTATTAAACACAGAACTTTCACTGTCAAAACAAACGTAAACTGGACACAGGACTTGAGAATCACCTTCATGTGTATATCTCTGATATTCAAGAGTTAACAAATCTGAAATTTTCTCACTACTGAGTGAACAAGTCTCAACATTTTCATCACTACAATTATATTATTCACTTTTGTCATCATCAAAGAGAGGCCCAGGATCATCAAAGAATGAAAAATTAGAAACATTACTAGCACAGTCATTTATTCCATCATTTTGTTTATCTGAAAATATCCCCTCTTTATCATAAAGTGGATTTGAAAATACCTGAAACTCATTCATGGACACACCTTGGCAAAATATCCTCTGATCTTCTTTTAACTCTTCATTGTACAATGGGTTCGAAAAAGTTTGGAAACCATTTTTAGATGTACAAATCTCTTCTTCATTAAATGCGTCTTCATGAATTTCAACTGCAGTTGGAGGTATTATTTGTTCACTGTCAAATGGACTCACATTGTCCATTGCCTCTTCCTCTCGATCACCACAAGAACTGCAAGAGTCACCTTGCTGTAAATTAGAATCCATAGGTTCATCTTCACAATTTGAATATTCACTGAATCCCTCATAACACACACTGCTTTCCTTGTGACAATCTGTTATGCAAGAGAGATTTCTTGTATCGTCATCCTCCTCATGCAAGCTATCATAGGAATAATTCTAACTTGCATATGTCTCATCTTCTATTGGTTGCATCATCTGATCAATGTCTCTTTCTTCAAAAATGATGCTACCATTGTCTTCATACTTTTTCCTATCTACAATATCAGTTCATTCATCTTGTTGACCAAAAGAAACTGGTATCCATGATCCAGGCCAATAAATTGGGTTTGGCTCATACACTTTTATGAACTGCTGAATGAACTTAGGTTCATGGAGCCTGTAACTCGTAGGCATTTGCAGACAAATTTTTAACATTCTACAAATCAAAGAATGCCCAGATTCTCCTTTATTTCTTCTTATGTCAAGAAGGGCCTTCCAAAGATTTTTGACACATTCATCATTTTCACATTGTTGGTTCCAATATATACCTTGTTGCAGATTCTGACTAATATCTCCAAGTGGATTAGAATTGTGCTGCACTTGACATTGATCACATTGGCATTGCACTTGACACTGATCACATTGGAATTGCACTTGACACTGATCACATTGGAATTGCACTTGACACTAATCACATGGAAAATCTTGATAACTTGCCAATCTTTGTCCAAGAGGGACTGGATAAGAATTTACTTGCTTCGATGGTTGTGGAGAATAAGTGTTCTGTTGTGCATGATATGCACTGCCTCCATTGTAAAAATTTCTAATTGTATCATCAAGCACTTGAGGGGCCCAATACCTTCCTGCATTTGTGTATTCATCCCCATTGCTGAATTCTCCTAATTGTAATGGTTGCTGGTCCAATTGCAGCTTTTTCTTTTTCAATTCTTCAATTCCTTTTATCAACTGCTACTTCTCAAAATATTCTTTCGTTCCATACACAAATTCCATTCTTCATCAAGTTTTTTCCAGAGTCACCACCTACTTTTCCAAAAGTAGGAAAATGATTATTTTTTATCTTCTCCCTAGCAGGATCACCTTTTTTGAAACTTCTCAAATTACAACTTCTTCTTCAATGACTCTATATGATGGTCTTCAACCGAATTTTCTGATGTTTGTCTCTAGCGGAGTTGCTAATTTGTTAAGTGTGTGACTCAGATGGGGAGCGAAAATGAAACAATTGTGAACCTCTAGTTAAAGACCAACTTCAGAACTGTATTGACTCTATGGATGGATAGGCTGGACCCGAATATTCTGAATGTATTCCCTAGCAAAGTCGCCAATTTGTTAGCTCTCAAAAATGTAGGTAGAAAACCTCAAGAGGCTGCCAATCTCTTGGTACGTTTTAGGGTAACAGACAAGGTCAAAAGCTTTTGACCTTCTACTCTTCATGTGCTGCTAGACCTAGGCGGGTGTACCTATATGAATGAAGCAAACTTAATGTGCATAAATCTCCTGAAATGCTTTGTCCACAATGGCAGATGGGAGTGAAAAAATGAAATCAAATTTGGTATAAATCATATAGCAATCTTCTAATCTAAATCCTAATATGCTTATTCTAGCAGAAACTCAAATTGTTGGCATATATTTTGTTTATAACTTGTATAAACATACAAGATTGTGACTACTAAGCTCTACTTTAATAATCCAGATGAATCTCCTTGATTACTGTGATCAACCAAAAGGATTTAATCTCTCCTTGAAAGAACCAATCAATTAATCACACAGATACATCAAATGTGCACTGATAAACTAAAAATAAACTTGTTATATCAATTTAAACAACCAGAAAGAATCAACTTGGAGACAGCTTAGCAATATTTTTCATTAAAGTCAACAAACAATTGACACCAAAAATAAACTACCACACCAACTGATTTTCATTGAAATCTCCATTTGAAAACATGCATCATAGCCTATGATCTGAGAAATTTATTCTATTGTATCCATCTCTACCTACTATATCTCGATTATCTAGTAGTTGATGATTCATTTACATTTGGGAGTGAATATTTATACACTTGCATTTGAACAGACATATCGCTTCCAAATCCATGTTGGCCAACCACAGAAAATGGGTTCATCCCATGTCAGCCAAATCCATATCGGCTAGCAGTTGCAATCAGGCATTTGTTAATATTAGCAAGCTATTCGCCAAGACACCCTCTGAAATTACAATAGTCTCACTAAGATGTTCATTTTGTGTCAGTCGATGAGACCCTTTAAATTCGTTAAGACTTTCTATCAAATACCTGTAGTCTGGCCAAAGTGTTCATCATTATTGTTGGTCAGCAAGACAAGGTAAGATTGCCAAGATATTATATCGAAGAAAATCTCACCGATGAGCACCGCTTTGTCGCCGATCGGTGAGACAATAAGGTCTCGCCAAGACCCTATCTTGAATACCATGACTCTAGCTAAAGTAATTCCACATGAGCTAATCGATAAGACACATCAAGTTCGTTATAGCATTACGCCGATACCAACAAGTTTGGCCGAAATGATCATTCGATGTGTAATTCAATGAGACAAAATGTAATCGGTAAGACATCATTGCGACGGTGTAATTCCTCCTGATATGAATCCTTCTCTATCGCCGAGACCATGAAGAAGTCCTATAGAAAACCAGCTGTAGATGAAATCCAATCGCCATGACACCAAAAATGTTTTTCCGATAGGCATCACAAACATTTATCAGCAAAAAATTCAATATGGGTCGGGGAGACCTTGACCATCTCATGCCGATATGAATTGTAATGTGAAATATCCAAGACTTAATGGATCATATGGGACAACATGGCAAAAAAAAAAGGGAAAATGTGCTCATGGTGGAACTCATTTGGAAAATGCATGGGTATGAACAACATAAAAAATCATCAGAATTTTATAGTTCCAATAGTACCTCTAACAATCACCATATCACATCTTACCATTTTATTTTATTTATTTAAAAACACCACCTACACATCTAGGTATATTATCTTTCTCATAGATAAAAGATTACATGCTAATCCTTGAATATTCAATACACCATCAAATCTTCTAATTCTACCATCAAAATATTTAATTATATGTTGCCATGGATAGTGTGAGCACCCTTCAAAATCTGTAAACACTCTAAAATCTCAAACATGGATTAGTGATATGCAAACCTTTTAAATGCTCCTATGAAATAATACATCGTGCCTTCATAAACAAAATAAAAACACAAACTAATTGAGAGAATAAAAGCAAGATACATATCTATCCCATAGTGGATTGGTGCTTCTTTTATGTGGAAAGGAGCCCTTTCCTAATCCTTGATAAGCTCAAATGATGCAATGCTTTGAAGATAAAATGATATGGACAAAATCAGTTCTCAATTGAAGAGAGTGACTTTGCATGAGGTTGTAGATGATTTGATGAAGAATCAACCCTATATTTATAAAATCTCAAATGCTAAGGGTGCTCAAAATAGAGCAATGTGGGATATTGATTTGACCAATGAGATGAAGCCACTTGTCACATTATGATAGGTTGAGGAATGTACGAGTTTTGGCCAATGTGCCAAAGAGGGGGAGATTCAAATTTGAAATTGAGAGTTAAATGTTGAGAGGGGGACATGAAAGAGAGAAGTTATTGCAATGTTGCAAGGGACAAGTCAACTTGTCTTCATATTCAAACTTGAGGGAATATTCCATTTTTATGCCATGTTGAAAGAAAATGATGAATTTATAACTAAATTAAAATGCTTTATTGGTGCAAGTGGGAAAAGGTAGAGGATGTGATGGGTGGTTAGATTAGGTTAATCAGGATTAGATTAGCTTAGGTGATGATTAGTTGATTTTGACTCATTTGACTTGAATATTTTGATTTATTTAAATCAAGAGGGAGAAATATGACTTTTGAGATTTAATTAAATAAAGTCTTAATTTATTTAATCAAAGAAGGAATGATTGGCTTAAATTAAATAAAGTTAATTTATTCAATTTAAGTGGATAATTCTTAGAGATTGAATTAAATGAACCTGATTTGCCTAATGAATGGATTTAATGAACTTGATTAACTTTATGAGTGGATGAATGTGAACTTGGTTTACTTGATGAATGGACCTAATTAAATGCATGATGCTTATTTTGCATGTCTACATTTTTCCCCTCCTTGAAGCAATGTACTTGTTGTGTTGGTTCAAAGAATAAACTTGCTGTGATCAAAATTCAAAAATTTAATTATTTTTTTCGAATTCCCCAATGGAAAGAAATACACTAGTACATTTACCCCTCGAGAGATCGAGCAAAAAGATTATATTTGAAGGTCGATCTCACGATAAAGAGGTTTAAAATGGATGGTTATGGATGATGATGCAAATGAGATGATTTTATGATGGTTAGAATAACAAATCTATATTATCTTAAACAACTTAAATGATGATATGATGTGATGATGGATGATGTGATAATGCCTAATGAGTGTTTTATGCAAATATATGATTTTATGATATGCTTATACTAACAGATCTATATTATGATGATGATTATGCATGTCAGATGATATGTAGAATACTAATGTTTTGTGGATGCAAGATGGATGCACTGGTGATGATGATTAACTATTCATGACGTGATGTTAGTGCAGAAAAGAAGAAATTAGATGATGAAAAGAGGATCCAACAAGCCAACTTTATGAGAGATGATGATGAGGAATGATGATGATAGATGGATGATTTGCTTATCAAGGATTGGGATTTTAAAAGGGTCACTTACCTTATGTTTGATAACACACATAAGCACGATGCATCAAGGTATAAAGGACCAAGATGGTGTGGTACTTAGTGTGATGGACTTTGACTCGACAAATAGATAGGAGTATTCTTGTTTACACCTAACATACAGAAACCTTGCTAGGATGCACTTTAGAAGTTTCAAACATCTCAGAAAAAAACATGAAAAGGTATAACCAATTAATGCAATAGTCAACAAGCTGTCCAAAACATCCTCTATACATATCTAACAAAGCAAGTATTTTCCAAGGTTATTTTACAAGAACGTCCAACAAGCATAGTAGACAAAAGGATAATGATTGTTGCACCATTCCTATCTCTCTAAATCCTTCGTTTGGATATCATCGAGAGGTCCTTGGAATGAGCGCAATAAGATAAATCAAAAGAAAATATCAAGTATGCAAACAAGCCAGTGTTCTTCATACCTTTAGCCAAAGAGATGTGTTTTGATAGGATAAGAATCCAAGTGATTTCCAAAATGATGCCTCAGAACGATATATCCTAGGACATGCATTGTATAGGATGATGATGGTTTGATAAGTTGATTGATAGGCTGTTGATATAAGGTTGACTGACATGTTTGAAAATGATCAAGAGTTTGATTTTGTTTTAAATATTTGTTGTTTGCTTTTGATTTTATGATTGAAGCTTGCTTTTGCTTATTATTGTGGTTGTTTTTGTTTGTTTTGCCAAAGGATGAAGGTGATGATCAATTTATTATTGATGATTGATCATTTCGAGTGAAAGAGAGATGAGACGAATGGATTTTTCCAAATATTTGGATGTTTTTGACATTTTGCAATATTTTGAGGCTATTTTTGGGTTTTTGGATTTTTTTAAATGTTTTAATTTTTAATTTTTTGATGTTTTGGGGTTTTCTAAGATTTTATGGATTTTTTTGGATTTTTTATTTTTTGAATGTTTTTTGTGTTTTTGTGTCTCAGGCGCTGATCAAAGATTAGCCTTGCCTACGTTTAAGCTCAGAGATGACGTACTTCAAATTCCATGTTTTTGATGTTTTCTGACTTTTATGAATTTTTTGGATTTTTTGATATTTTGACGATTTGGATATGGATGTGTGTGATGATATCAGTGCTCTGTTTAGGATTTTGTTGAGAACCAAGCTAAGGTTGACTAATAAAATCGATGGATTAATAATGAAAACATTGTTGAGGATGCACAATAGTGCAAGGATAGTGTTTAGCAACACAAGGATTGGGATGGATATCCCAAGATGATGATGGATTGATAACATTGTTGAGCATACACAACAATGCAAGGATTTGATTGATCAGGATTGATGACAATAACATTATTGAGGATGCACAACAATGCAAGGATTGATTGATTAGGATTGGTGATGATAACATTGTTGAGGATGCACAACAATGCAAGGATAGTGTTAAGCAACACAATGATCAGGAAGGATACCCCAAGATGATGATTTTTTGATTGGATTTGATTGATCAGGATTTTGAAGCTTGGTTTGGAACAAAAATTTGTTCAAATGATTTGATGTGATGTTTGAAGTGCAACTTAGATGCAACTGATAGTGATTATTTGGATTGATGAAAGATGAAAGATGAAGCTTGATAAGGAACATTTAGTCATCAAAATATGCCATGGGCTAGTGATTTGGAATTTTTTCTCACAATTGGACCAATTTTATTTCACGTTTCCCAATTTTTGGATCACCATATAAGTTGGAGGATATAGATCAATATTTTATTCCCAAAGGAGGATGTACATATCTGCCCCCAATGTCTAGCAATGTATGGGATGCCATGGATGGATGCTTGGATAGGCCTGTAGGTGGATGGATATGGTAAGCACACAAAGGATTCCAAGGTTTATCTTGTGATAAGATAAGGTGTTTAGATAAATAATGCTCATTGGATAATGCTTCATGGCTCAAATAATGTTGGATAGGATAGGATCAATGAAAATGACCCATGTCAAGATGTTTACCATAAGCAAGCATAAAGTGTGCCCCAAACTTTCATCAAGATCAAGATAACTTGGATGATGGATGCAGACAAATAACGATGGATTGGATAAATGGCTCATGGATGAAATAGATTTATTATGGCTAAGATGGATGGAATGTTGGATTTATTATGGCTAAGATGGATGGAATGTTGGATTTATTATGGATGGGATCAGATGCTTCTACCTAAAATGGCAGACGTGGATGCTCGATTCTACACACAACACCTATTTTCTAGGTTTTCATCATGGTACCTTCCCAAAGCACCACCATAGTGGTTTTCACTGGAGGACAATTTTTTTTCTTTACTGTTTTTAATACTTTTTCTAATTTTTTTTTGGATTTTCATATTTTTTTGATTTTTTGTATTTTTTCTAAAAGATTTTAAGCTCATGCTAAATCACCAAGTGTTGCTGATGTAGATGTCCCTGTCATAATGTGCCATCGAAAGCCTGCTTGAAGAAGTTGCTTTGCTAGGATACGTGCACTTGAATGCAACTTTTGGGATTCTTGATCTACTTTATTAATATCGGGGTTAACTTTGTCTTTGTGCATACATCGCAATAAAGTGCCTTCTAAATCCTTATGATGAAGGGTCATTGCCAATACATGGTTAATGTAAGAATTGGATATCATGTGTGGAGGCGTGGATGCAGTGTGTTTAGGGATAAGAGATGGATTGGTTGACAGTTTGGAACCTTTGACTCTCCAAATTTGGTAAGATGAACAATGATGGGTGGATACGAAAGTGTGCATGGAATTAGGACCAACTGCTTGGTATACTTTGTATGTTGCTTGAAAAGCCTACTTTTTCTTTTTTGGGCATCTTTGATGGATACTTTTCCCTTTCTTATTTTTCCCCATAGTTTCTTTGACTGATGGAGTTTGATAGGGATGATCTTTCTTTGTATTCTTTGGTATCCATGTGTATTTGATTTTTCCATTATGCTTCTCAGTTTCTTCTTTTTTGATAATGTTCTTCCTACTTTGATTCAAATCTTTCTTTCAAAGTTGGTCCCAATTCATGGATGGGGTGATGGGTGGAAGAAGATTCATGATGTGACTAGTTGTAGTATTGGCATCAGCTTCATCATAAGGATTCTTCATGCTCCCTATGTTGATGTTTGCTTGAGAAAAATTTTCCCCCAGTATGGTGGTAGTAGTTCCTTCATGCTTTGATTCTGCTTGTTTTGAGAGTTCCTATTTAGAGTGCATTCTCTGATAAATGACCACCATAGATGATGTTATTTTGATTGGATGCTTTGCTGACTTCGAAACATCCTATTCTATCTAACTGGGTTCCTTGAGTGGATAATGTTGAATATCTTCATACATGATGTCTTTAGTTTGTATTTTGGATATATCCGATCCTGATGTTGACAACTCTATCTGACTATAGGAATCAATAACCTGCTCTTTTTGTGTAATAATATCAGGATTAAAGGAATCCTGTTATGAATGAAGATCATCTATGTGTCCATCTACATAAATCATCTCATGGGTAGATGGAGGAGTATGTGCCACATGGATATGATCATCTTGCATAGATAGGAGAGCGTCCATTAGATTATTGTAGTATCTTGAAGATACAAATTCTTGGATATGATCATCTGCGGCTGCCTACTGCTCCTGCTTCTAAGGTAGTAAGTGGAAAGAGGCTTGCTACTAAGGCTCTTGATTCAACTCCTCCTATTGCTCCTTAGCCTACTCCCCCTACTCCCATATAGGAACCCGTTCCTCAACCTGAAATGACCATAGTGGACATTCATATGGTTGAGCAAGAACTTCCTATCCCTTCACAAGTTCTGGATTCTAACTCCAAGAGCCATAGAAATTTCCTTGCACATGAGCATAAGTGTTGGAAAAAGGCTCTCTTGGCTAAGCAAGCCGCCTCACAACAAAAAGAGGAAGAAATGACTGCTCCTATTTCAGGATCTTCTACAATGTCTCCTTCCTCCCTTCCTTTTGTTCCTCTTCAATCTAATCTTCTCCTAACTTCCATTGTGAGCACAAGCGCGCCTAACCCTAAATAGGAATAGGTATTTATCACTCCTTTAACGGAGCTACCTTTGTTGATGTTCATCCCAAATATTCAGCCCTTCTCTAAGCCCATGGAAATGGTTAATGCTTCGGTCATGTCCGTTGTGGTTCTATCATCCTCTTCCTCTGCACCCCTAGCTTTGTCTATGGGGAGTTCATCTCCTTTGACGAAGAAAGAGGCAAAGGTTGGTCCTTCTGAAAAATAAGGATGTATGATGAGTCCACCTTCTTCACAAGTTATCCCTATGATGACTTGTTATGTCCTTATGACAAAACCAGTCCCGACTTCTCTTGAGTTCATCATTCACCAAGCCTAGCGGTGGATCTCAAGCATATCTTGCATTGTCTACTAAGGATAAGCATGATGCTCCTGTGGGATGCATGTTTAATTCCATTGATGAAGTCCTAGCCTTGTCGGCGATCTTCACAAAATCATTGAATTTGACTCCATAGGAGCTCAGTGGAGAGGACCTCAAGGGGCCCTCTTCCTTGGCCCTTGTTGGAGGAGGGAGGGTTGGATGCTTCTCCTTTTAAAATTCCACCCTTGCAGGCTCGTCCTCCTTCCCCTTATGAGGATCTAGATTGTGAAGTGGATGACCTCCTAGATGATCAGTGTTAGGAGGAGGTTCCCTTTTCTTGATTGTGTTTGTGTGTTTTGTGATGTGTTCCCCCATACTTGTGCTATATGTGCCTGGATGACCCTTGTCACCCTTGTTGGTGCTTGGATATAGGCAAGGTTATTGTGTCGAAAACCTTATTCTATTTGTACCATCATTCTTCCATGTTTGTGATTGATTTTTGATAAATTAGAGACGATGCAAAGCATTGGGGGCATTTAGGCTTCCCTTCCATGTTGACCCAATTTTTTTATTTTTACTTTATTTTTCATGCATTCTTCTTGATATGGTTGGGGATTGATGAAATTTTTCCTTGCATTGTGGTTACCTATTATTATATGAGCTTGGATGGGTGTAACCCTGCTAAACTAGATCCCCTTGTTCCCTTTATTTGTATTTTTCTTTTCTCTTTTGCTTTCCCTTTATCTTTCTCTCTTCTTTGCTTGAGTTGTCCCTCCTATGTGTGACAATGTTCTCTTTAGTGCTTCAATTCTCAGAAAATGAATTCCTTGTCAACGAATCTTTCTTGAAATTCTTCACAATAATCATTTTCCTTAGAATTGCATTATTAACTCGGAACCCTAAAGGAACATGTTTCCTTCATCACATGTTCATAAAGAAAGGACTTGAAGACCTTCCTCCGAAGTGGGAATTTCTTTGACTTCCCCTCACCTGGGGGCATGACCTTTCAAATTTCTTGATGAAGTGAATATATTTCGAAAGGATCCCTTGATGACAAATCACTCTAAGGTGAACAGTCACTTTTGAATTGTGTGTCCCTTGATTGGACCCTGTTTCTTCTTCACAGCAAGTCCCCTAGGGACCCTTTCTTCAAAATCCTTTTATAATGAATGGACCTTTTCATGTCTAGCCTAGGGGCAGCCCGACTAGGCTCATTCCATTTTCCCTTCCACATCTAGCTTGGGGGCAACTTGACTAGACCTTACTTTTCAAATAGCGCATCCCTTGAGTGAGCCCCTCTCCTTTTGAAGGGTTCCCAAGGGATCCCTTTAAAAGTATTACAGTCTATATGACCAGTTGCTTTATACGTGCTCTATCTGTGAGTAGATGTGTCGCTACTTTAGAGCGACTCTATCTATGAGTAGATGTGTCACTGCTTTATACATGCTCTATCTGCAGGTAGACGTGTCGCCACTTTAGACACACTCTATCTCTGTGTAGACATGTCGCCACTTTAGACATGTTCTATCTATGGGTAGATGTGTCACCACTTCAGACATGCTCTATCTGCGAGTAGATATGTCACCACTTCCTAACTCTATGAAGTCTACTTCCTTGGGGCTTCCTCCATGTGAGATATCTTGGGGGTTGCCTCCTTGCAAGTCTATGGGCTTGTAAGACACTTTGTTCCAACTTCATAGTTCTGAGAAGCTATGGATTCCTTCACATCTCCTACACCCTTGGGTACACCAGACTAAGTATTGCTTCCTCGACAGTCTAGGTATAATTTTCTAAGCCTACTCTCTTCTTGATCTACTTTATTAAGCACTCATCAGTACTCATGCTTGCTAAAGTGGGGGAATAATGTATAAGAGCAAATTTGTACCATAGGCACAATTCCCCTTTTTTCCTTTATACACTTTAGAAAACCAAAGGTGAAGGCTTAAATCTACTTAAGCCCACTATTGGTAGACCATGTAGAGCCTATTTTTTGTGTCAATGGAGGCGTTTTTGTTGGGGACGCCTGTGTGGCACACAAATGTCCACGTGGTGCACTTACATCCTTGGGAGATTCCTGCAACTAAGCCAGCAGAGGCGTTACTCTTCCCATTGGCAACGAAGTTGTAATTCCTCCTTCGACCAACTGACTCAAATATGGTCATTTTCTCCCTCATTCCTTCATATTCACTCCTTGAACTTGCATTTCAACTCTTCATAACTCTTCATCACTCAAGCTTCCGTACTCACACTCACACATCACTCCACAAGCTCACTTTCACTCACTTCCAAGCATTCCAAGCATTCCATTGCAGCAACATCACACTCCATCAACTCAGTAGAGAACATTTGGGACCACGCCATACGCAATAGAGGCTTGAGTTTCTCTCATCTCTCCCCCAAGCAGCCTTGAGTGCTCTTGTTGGAGGCGGTAAGCTTCCCTCTCCTCTCCTCTATCATTTGATGAGTAGCATAGTACTTCATTGTGGTGTTTGCATTTTCATTACATTGCTTCTTTATCTCTTTCTTTTGGTTGTTTGTGGTGGTGGAAACACCTAAATGAGGGTTTGACTGAGGCAGGCCCCTATATAGTGACCCAACATTTTCCCTTCTTGTTGTGTGTACGCATGCAAGCTCTCAAAAAATCAACTGGTGAACGAGTTCATTGGTGAGATTCTCCTCATCTTTATCACTCTTGCTTATTTAATTTATCATATTAGAGATTATATAATTTACTTACTTGTGTCATTTTGGCCCTTTAGTTAGCTTGTTGGGCCGTTAGCTAGTTTTTAGTGACTTAACCTCATTTTTATTGTTGTCTAGCTGTATAGATGACAGTGCACTTTTGAGACACCAGCGCACCGCATTGTCGTCCAAAGTCCGCAGTTCTATCCTCATACAAAGAGCTTTTTGAGATGAATTGTTAAACCTAGAAACCATCTCACCTAGCCTCTTTCTACATTTTAGGCCTGTTGAGTAGCTAAGAGACCCTATGGTCCTTGTTTTCCTCACCTTACATACCCTAAACATTGCACTTAGTTGAGGTAACTTAGGGCAGCCTCTTGCATCTTGACCCTACATGACTTGGGGTCATGTACATGGTGGTCTCCCTCTCTTACAATTATTTTTGCACTTTATCTTGTAATTCCCACTATCAGTGGAAGGGATAGGCCTCATTGTCCATTTACTTTCAACATTTCATTTATGTACTACCTGTTGAACAAGTGGAAGGGGTTGGAAAGCTGCCCAAGTCTTTACTTCTAGTACTTTGCATCCCTCATCATGTTGATCGGTTGAGCCATCAAACTACTCCCACTAAATAAGTGGTTGAGTTGCATTTAACCTTTGTAATTTCTAGCTCTTTCAGCTTATTGCTATTGATCCTTGGCGCCATATACTATCACTTTTCCCCTCATTGGGATCTTGGTGAACATTCTTAGTGTAGGGTTACTTTTCTCAGCTGGTTTTGGTTTTTCTAATGCTAACAAGTGAAGTGTTGTGGCTAAAATTGAAAAACAAATCAAGGGGGATATTACATGAGCAAGAAAATATGCATGTGTGATATAAATTTGGAGCTAAACATGCTAAACTAAGTCATCTAGGGTGCCTCTATCTTTGTAGGGATAATTCAAATCTAATCTCACAATCCTCTGGTACTAGATCATGGTTTCTGTTCTCCACTTGTCACATTGTCAGATCACTAGAAAATAATCTTGAAACTAAGTTTTTATGAGTTGTCAAGATGTAGGATTTGATTTCAATAATTGATAATTGACCTTCAAACTTCTTCCAGAGTATGTGCAGGATCATGGTGGGCCAAAAAGTGGCAATGAGGAAAAAAACATGTCTTTCATCGACTGAAAAATGTGAAAAGAATGTGTTGACTTTTTTTAGGCTCGGGTGTCACCATACAAAACACCAAACCTAGTTTTACAAATCAGATATCCGATTCAAATCAAATATCTGATTTGCAAAAAGCATATATAAAAAAAGTCAGTCGTTGTTTTGAAGTTATTTGACAGTGAAGAACCCACGGGCGCACAGTGCATTGCTTCTTCATGTAATGGATATCCGATTTGGAAAGGTAAGTTTTTTTTTTTTTTACTTGATTTCATTCAATTTTGATTTAGATTTGAATAATTTGAATATTTTTGATTGATTTTTTGTGAAAAAATTGAGTTTAGAATAGATTTTGATTAAAAAAAATGAATGTTTTTTGTGAATTTTTTTTCACAATAGGGTTTTTGATTGAATTTTTATGAAAAATTTGAATTTAGAATGGATTTTGATAAAAAAAATTAAAGTTTTTTGTGGATTTTTTTTCAAAATAGTGTTTTGATTGAATTTTTATGAAATAATTGAGTTTAGAATGAATCTTGATAAAAAAAATGAATGATTTTAATGGATTTTGATTTAAAAATAGTGTTTCATTTATATTTTCTAATTTTAGATTAATTATTTTTTAACTTTAATCAGGCATTATGGCTGTCGAGAATGAGAATGCACAAATTCCACCAGTTGAGAATCAAAATGCAGAAATGTCAAATGCTCCACCACCTCTACAACCATCAATTGAAGACTTAATTCATGAAAAATTGGAGCAATTGAGGGGAATTTGTGATGTTTATAAGAAAATCCCTGGATTATCCCATATGTCAAACACATTGACAGGAATAATTACAAATGTAGAAACCCTCTCCACCCAACATAATGCCTTTCATTCGTGGTGAGAAACCATGAAGGAATATTATGCATGTGGATTGTCTTATGATGATGTGAAAGATCTCCAAATAACAAAATCCCAAATAGCCTCTTTATTTATTAACCCCAGCACTGGTTTTCCAATTAATGTTAACAAACCAAAACTTTCTATAAAATGTTGCACGCATAGGGGCATAGTAGATAAATTTTGGGATCGAGTTGATGTATGGTTTTTGATAAACCACCCAACAATAATCTTGATGTACCTTTTTACTTTATTAAAAAAGTATATGCTGAGTTTTTGTTAGGGAATCATGTCAATTACTTTGACATTAAACCCTTCCAGGGTGTTGGTAGAGGTATGCCTCAGGATAGGCCAGGGGCAGCGAGAGTAGTTAGGCACCCATATGTTCCCCATCCTCCCCTTCCTCCACCAACTCCAGTACAACATCCAGATATTACAGAGGATGTAGCCACAAAAACTATCTAGGCCATTCACTCTTTGAGTGGTCTTTTGGTTTCCCATGCTTCTTTAGTAGCTCAGCCACAGTCTGGTGATCTTGGCGATGAATCCAGTTCTGCTACATCATCCTCCTCGGGTCCACATATTTGTGTGCCACATATTTACAATACGTTCTAGCAAATATGCTTGGGTCCTATTGTACAGCCCCCTGAGCATCAATTAGACACTTCTGATTATGACATCCAAGATGTGGATATTATAGGATATCACACGCAGGGGAGTGGAGAACACCCTACAAAGTCCTCTCCTACTAGAGAGGTTGACATTGGAGTAGTTACATAGATAACATTTAATGTGTAAATTCATAACTTGCATTTTTTTTAAAATGAATATTAATAAGAGATAGTATCAAGTACTAATATTTATTTACATGGTGTATTTAACAGTTAATGTCTGAGGAAGAACTCACACAGGTGACTGATAGCACCCTTAGGGCCATTTCATTTGGCCTCGACACACACACAGTATGTATTTTTGCACTCACTCATTTATATTTTTTTACTGTATATTTGCTTGTCATTTGAATTGTCAATAATGAAATTATATATTAACTTATATGTTTATCTTATTCTCTGCTTGTAGGAAACACCTAGTGCAAGTGAGATGTGACACTCTCTAGACTATGGACACACAGTGTTAGATAAGGGAAAGGTAATTGAACTCAAATTTGATTGAATTAAAATTTATAAGATCTTTTATTGATTATGCATACATTGACATAGATTCGTAGTTTCATATGTGCTTGTCATTTTAATGTATAGGTGGTTGTGAGCTATACATCATTGTTGATAAGTGCCACAACACCCGAAGGAGTAGGTATTCAAACACCTAAAGGAGGAGCTGTTGAGACACCTAAAGGAGATACAAAAAAAGATCAACCTAAAGAGGTATGTGTTTATTTTATTTTGTGCTTGGTAAATATGTTCTTATTACTGACAATTTTATGCTAACTTGGATCAATTTCATGTTTTTGTTCACATATATAGATTGACATTACAAAAGTTGTTTTGGTTAGTTCTTTGAGAGGGGTATATTCTAGGACTCCTAACCCTTCAAAGAGATGTATATTTCAGGTAATCAAGATTTCAATTTTAGAGTTCAATTATAATTCAATGTGTATTGATTTTTATGTTAATTATTCAATTTTAAATTATATAGTATAACTAATCTCAATTGTGGTTTGACTTTTTCTTGTGCAGCTACCTTTAGAGCCAACGAGTGCTTCAAAGAGGCTCCATTTTGATGATCCACCAGTAGTTTAGGATGAGATAGACATTTTGGCATGTAAATTTTGAATAGATACTGAGATGGCATATGCCACATATTGTAAAACTTTGTTTGAGTTGGTGTTGATGCCATTTTTGTATATGGACATACACTTGATTATTGGATAATTTGATATATAGAAGTTGACAATAAAAATTTAATTTCCTCCTCATGTGCATGATTAAACTCTTTGAAAATTTAATCAAGTGAGCAATGGTTAAATATCAATGTACAATAGCATAAAAAGAATGGTTAAATATTATGTAGTTTATATTCATATTATTGATTACATTGCATTGCACATCTTTCAAACTCAAAGCATTATTTCACATTGCATAAGTAACAACTAGATGTGATAGATGAAAAAATTTCAATAACAATATAGTTTTACAAAGTCAACCTAAGCAGTTATGCAATTACTTCACATTACATAACTAATAACTAGGAGCAGCTATCAATTGCATTAGCTTGTCATGGAATTCTATGAGACCACATTTCTTTGAGGAAACTTGGCACAAAACTCAAAAAAAAATGAAAATAAAGCACTCAAACAAAATTTAAAGGGGTCTCAAGGCTGATGCCCCCTCATTCCACATGTTATGCAACCATTTACTTGTAGTGTAGGGGCTGAAAAATGGAAAAAACATATAAAAATAATATATATATATAGCCTTGAAGCATGAATTACAATTAGAATATCACATAACATCATATAAACAAAAAAACCACTATAAACTTGAATGTCATTTAAAACATGCATGATAAATATTCGTCGTTGAAACTTGAATTGTGGTAGCTTGATATATAGAGTTGATTGATGCCAAGTTTCAATTTGTATGATATTGAGAAAATAAGCCAATTGAGAAGAGTTATCAGCATTCTTCAAAAATCATAAGAATTATTTTAGTACACTAGCCATTTTGACATCTTCTTGCAGTCTCAAATGTTATTTTGTATCATTGTTACATTGGTCTTAGTTCAATGATGCTGAACAATTTTAGAAAAAAGAAAGTTGTGTCATAGTCCGCATTCAATCCAACAAGCAAAAATGAAAGCTCAGCCTCTTGGAATGAAAATTATTCTTTGCAAAATAAATGAATAAGAAAGAGGTAGTTAAGGTGTTTGAAGTTATGGTCATTCATTTACATTGTCAAACTAGGGAACGTATACTTGAAATGGAGCGACACTGTATGTGCACTAAGAACTAGTTTCAATCACAATTTATTAGAAATAAATGCTTGAAAGGAATTCTACTTATGTTGCAGGAATGTAATGTAAAGTCTTCTTAACTTAAGCATAACTTAATCAAATCAGAAATCATGACAACTATTACTGAGAAACAAACTATGAACTGGCCTTATGCTACATGAAACAAACACATGGATGGATTCCCGATGCTACAAGAAAAATATAAGACTGAGTTTGTGCTAAAACCTTCAAGAATGGTCCTATCAAACCAAGGAACGCATACTTGAAATGGAGCGGCACTGTATGTGCACTAAGAACCAGTTTCAGTCACAATTTACCAAAAATAAATGCTTGGAAGGAATTCTACTTATGCTATAGGAATGTAATGTAAAGTCTTCTTAACTTAAGCATAACTTAATCAAAGTAGAAATCATGACAACTATTACTAAGAAACAAACTATGAACTAGCCTTATGCTGCAGGAACAAACACAGGGATGGATTCCCGATGCTGTAGGAACAATATAAGACTGAGTTTGCGCTGAAACCTTCAAGAATGAAATCTAACTTATAATCAATAGGAGATAAATAACTAACTACAAATACTCACTAAGTGGGCCCCCTAGCAAGCATCAACCAGTTTATGCAAGAATTGAACTCAAAACTTCATCAACTTTTATTCATAAACTTGGAATCATATACATTGATTGTTCTGCTTGTAAGAAAACTAACACAAAACATCATTTCTCATTATAATACTAACTTTAACACACTATGTTTCCCACTCACATAGGAGGAACACTTATTTATATTAGAAAAGCAACTAACTACCTAACTCTAACAGAGAAAGACGTGGACATAAATGCATCCTAAAACCGATGAACAAACTTCTTATAAATGAAGGCATATCTGTTCAACATGATTCAGAGAGAATTTAGTATTCCACTCTTCCTAGATTAATGATCATTTAGATTTCCTCCCAATGACCTGGTCAGAGAGTCTTTGCTGGAACAACTTCCTCGATGTCGTGCTGGAAATAGACTTTATTGCAAGGCCGAGATCTACTGTGCTTTGACTCGTTCATGCTTCCTTTAAAAACCTGAGATGCACATGATGACAAAAGCGAAAGAAATCATGCATGGAAAATAACACAATACACATTCATTAATCACATATTAAATCCATTTCATTATCCAAAAACCACATGCATTATATCAGTCATTAGGGAGGTCAAACAGGGAAATTAATACAAACACATAGAGATGTTAAGTTGTAGGAATATAAGAGTGTGTTGCTATAGGATACTACCCAATTTTAGATAAAAATACTTTAATCAAAGAGTTAAAACAACCATCAGCAATAAGAGTAAGGGTATTAAAAATACATCATAATATTCAAATTATGAGCATATTTCGAGCTCATCAGTGCAACTTTCATTCTGCAACTCGTACAACTAAACAGACTATTCCAACATGTCCAGATGGGTACATTTATGCTAGGGATGGTCCTCTCTTGCACCCAAATACGCCAAATCACTTTGAGCTACATTGGACCGACGATTTCCCTTAAGAGTCCAAAGTGCTAAAAGGCAACAATCTTTGAAGGTCTATTTCTCGGAGACCATGATACTTACAGACTCTCTGTTTAAGGCTATGGGATCATGTTGGGACCATCTACAAAACCTCTCTCAGGTTTTTATATCTTGAAGGATTTTTCCTGTGGTGATGACCTTTCAGCGGAGGGAAAAGTTGCTAGATGCAAGTTGTGTAAAGTTGCAAAGTGGTGCAACTTTCATTCCGCAACTTGTACAACCAAACAAACTATTCCAACACATCCGGATGGGTACTTTTATGCTAGGGATGGTCCTCTCTTGCACCCAAATATGCCGAATCACTCTGAGCTACATTGGACCGGCAATTTCCCTTAAGAGTCCAAAGTGCTAAAAGGCAACAATCTTTGAAGGTCTATTTCTTGGAGACCGTGATGTTTATAGACTCTCTGTCCAAGGCTATGGGATTGTGTTGGGACCATCTACAAAAACCTCTCTCAGTTTTTTCTATCTCGAAGGCGTTTTCCTGTGGTGATGAATTTTTAGTGGAGGGAAAAGTTGCTAGATGCAAGCAGTGTAACATTTGCAAAGTGGTGCAAATTTCATTCAGCAACTCGTACGACCAAATGGACTGTTCCAACACATCAAAATGGGTATGTTTACGCTAGGGATGGTCCTGTCTTGCACCCAAATACGCCGAATCACTCTGAGCTACATTGGACTAGCGATTTCCCTTAAGAGTCCAAAGTGCTAAAAGGAAGAAATCTTTGAAGGTCTATTTATCAGAGACCATGATGCTTACAAAATCTCTATCTAAGGCTATGGGATCATGTTGGTACCATCTACAAAAACCTCTCTCGGTTTTTTCTATCTCAAAAGTGTTTTCCTGTGGTGATGACTTTTCAGTGGAGGGAAAAGTTGCTAGATGCAAGTAGTGTAAAGTTGCAAAGTGGTGCAACTTTCATTCCGCAACTCGTACGACCAAATGGACTGTTCCAACACATCTGGTTGGGTAGGTTTACGCTAGGGATGGTCCTCTCTTGAACCCAAATACGCCGAATCACTCCAAGCTACATTGGACCGGTGATTTCCCTTAAGAGTCCAAAGTGCTAAAAGGCAGCAATCTTTGAAGGTTTATTTCTCAAAGACTGTGATGCTTACAAACTCTTCCTCTAAGGCTATGGGATTGTGTTGGGACCATATACAAAAACCTCTCTTGGTTTTTTCTATCTCGAAGGCGTTTTCCTATGGTGATGACTTTTTCAGTGGAGGGAAAAGTTGCCAAATGCAAGCAGTGTAAAGTTGCAAAGTGGTGCAACTTTCATTCCACAACTCATACAACCAAACAGACTATTCCTACACATCCAAATGGGTATAGTTACACTAGAGATGGTCCTCTCTTGCACCCAAATACACCGAATCACTCCGAGCTACATTGGACTAGCGATTTCCCTTAAGAGTCCAAAGTGCTAAAAGGCAGCAATCTTTGAAGGTCTATTTCTCGGAGACCGTGATGCTTACAAACTCTTCGTATGAGGCTATGGGATCATGTTGGGACCATCTAAAAAAATGTCTCTCATTTTTTGCTATGTCGAAAGCGTTTTCCTGTGGTGATGAGTTTTCAGTGGAGGGAAAAGTTGTCAGATGCAAGCAGTGTAAAGTTGCAAAGTGGTGCAACTTTCATTCCGCAACTTGTATGACCAAACGTATTGTTCCAACATGTCTATATGGGTACGTTTAGGCTAGGGATGGTCCTCTCTTGCACCCAAATATGTCAAATCACTATGAGCTACATTGGACCGAGTCAAATTAGGTGAAAATTTGATGTAGACACAAGGGCACAATCACAAAATCTTTGCAACCTGCCTATTTGAGGCATCTAATAAGATTATTCTGACCTCTTTGGACAGTCCAAAACTCCCTTAAAAGTTGACAAGCAACTAAATACAAATTTCCCTCTTTAACCCCCTTAAACACTTGTAATAGTGAGAAACTAGTTTTTGTCCAATTACTCCACAATTTTCCAAAACACCAGATGAACACATGATTGATTCAAACACCCATATCCAAATTACACAACATAAACTCCTTTGGACCAGCGTTGATTTCCTATACATTCACCCTAGAACAAGCTACTCAATTAGCCCAAAAATGCAAAGCAACATACCTTCAAACACCACACAGACCCATGAAACCTTGGGGAAGTAAATAAATTGCCAAGAAAACAAAGATTTTGCAATTGGATTCCTTTTGTGCAGACCTGTAACCGTCAAATAAAAAAACCCTTGTTTTTAGTGTAATTCTTGAGGGTTTATTGGATGTAGCACTTCCACAACCTTTCAGACTTTTACACCACCTTAGAAACCTTTATTTAGGCCCTAATATGCTTAGAAAACAAAGAAACTTCTAGTATCTCAGAGATTTTTGCAAACCCTAGGGTAAAAACTCTATTTTCAAGTGAAAAAAAAACACCATTTTTGGACCTTTAACTCTTCATTTTATTTCAAAACCAAGTTCTCCACACCTTCCACTCTTGAAATAACGTCAAGACATGTAATAATGTTTCTACATAAAGTTTTTATATAAAGCAATGTGAAGATAAAACCATGTAAGTGGTTTCCCCAAACTAATTGCCACCAAAACCATTCTTGATAGTTTAAAACCATGAACCACCCCAATGTGTAATTATGATAGCACTCAAGATAGCCCTCCACCATGAACATATTAACTAACTAGGAACCCATAACATTATGGAAAGATGATCCACTTCTCCCAATGTAACTCCCAAGCATTACATGTGAGAGATGGTCAATTTCATTGATGGCAACGATTGTGTGACTCCCATTGATGACCTCATGAATACTAATGAAAATAATATTTCCTTGAACACCCCATGATCATTCAAGTACTCATTCTAACAATACAAGAGATTTACACATCAAATTGCAAGTGAATATAATTTACTATATCTTAACATAAAAAATGCAAAACCTAATAGAAAAATGTTTCAATGAGGTACAAGGATGTATAAGAAAGTTCAAATTTGAAAATAGAATGTAAACTTAGAAAACTGTAGATTTGAAAACCTTAATAATGTAAAACCCTAAAAAGAAGGTTGGATCAAGTATACGATTGGTTGGGCTCAACAAAATATAAAGAAAAAAAAAGTTTATTTATGAAGTTAACCTAGGATAATTAATAAAATCCAATCAATCAAACACAATCAACCTAACATAATTAAGGGTTGATAGGGGTATTGGATAATTAAGGGTTGATAAGGGTATGAATGTTTATCTTTGATCTACTCTTGAAAATCTAGGGACTTGGTGGTATTTAGAAATATCATAAGGGTTGTTGATTTCTCATGGGGAGGCAAGTTCTCCTAAATCAATCCCCAAAAAGTGAAACAAGATTAAAAATAGTTGGAAAGCACTCTAGATGTTCAAATTTGTTACTTATTTTTATTGCATTGAATCAAAATGTCTCACTATTAATTGCTCCAATGTTATAAGATAAATGAATGTTTTTATGATTATAATAAATATATTGTATGTTATTAATGCTAGCGTATATCATCAAATTATGCCAAACATGTGTTTAGTCAACTCAAAGTGGATGAATGACACCACAAAGTGAAATGTTTGAATTTTGAATTTTGAAATGAAAGGGAATAGGTTTGTGACTATGAGGTCACCCTTGCGAATTAAAGAATTGGGTTTGAGGAGAAAAAGTTGCAAGCCACTATAATTTATTATATATAAATGGGAAATATTACAAAACCTGGTTCAAACGAGCATACCGACAGGAAAGAACTAGGAAGAAAACCTTCGGTTGTAGCTCAATTAAGTACAAAAATAGACCCATTTACAAAACCTATGAGTTTCCAAAATACAGACCACTTTACATTTTAAACATACCCTTTATACAATGCCAGACATTTGACCCATATTTCAAAAAACATCAATGGGTATAGATTACATGCCTATACACAATTATGACCGTTTTACATTGTTTCCAATTTGAGAATTCAAATTTTATAAAATTTTCCTATTAGAGGCATTCAGGGCATAGTCTTCAACAATAGTAGTATGTTCACGTTCTGGACTGACAAGCACCTATACAACCATCAAGGTAGCTTAGAATAACCAATCTATATTATTCTAAATGACACAAAATATGATGAGATGGTAATGCAAACTATAAAAGACACTTAGAATAACCAATCTATATTGTTGTAATTTGTTGCATACCTCTCCGAAAGGATCAAAGCTAGCTATTGTTGCAATAGGTCCATGATCAATCATGCCAGGAATATCGTAAAAGTGGGAAAATGAGAAATCTATATTGTCATGATAGAAAAGATGCTTAGACTAACATATCTATATTAATCTAAACAACCTGAATGATGATGATTTGGTGATGCAAACTATAAAAGATGCATACCTCTTTGAAAGGATCAGAGCTGGCTATTGTTGCAGCAGGTCCATGATCAATCGTGCTAGGAATATCACAAAAGTCAGAAAATGAGAAATCTATATTGTCACAATAGAAAAGATGCTTAGACAACTAACATATCTATATTAATCTAAACAACCTGAATGATGATGAGCTAGTGATCCAAACTATAAAATATGCATACCTCTTTGAAAGGATCAGAGCTGGCTATTGTTGCAGCAGGTCCATGATCAATCTTGCCAAAAATATCACAAAAGTGCATACAAAATATCACTATTAAAGACACCTGCATTGCAATAGTATATAAAATATCAATATTAAATAAAGAACACTAATGAACTTAATCATAATGAACATAAGCATTCTACCTTCCATTCTTGAAAATGCTATTCAGGTGTGCCTGAAGGGTCATCTCTTTGCTTAAGAGTATCCAATATTGCTTCATGATCAACATTACTAAGTGTCCATAGTTGTTTTGTCTTTGGTCTGGCATGATACTTCAACAACTTAACATTTATTGCTATAAAAAGGTGTGAATACATGAGAATGGTTTTGTGTTTCTTGTAGTCTTCAAATGCATGTATGCCATTCTTTCTAATCATGTATGTTCGTAACCAAGTTCCTGCAACCACAACTGAACCTGTAGGATACATGAAACCATCATCATCTTCCATCAATTGTGTTAGCTTATGCTTTACCTCCACACATCGATCCAACCAGTAGTCTGATATCTCTTCATCCCCCTATAGTGCAACAATTGCAAAAATATGTCCTAGCTGTAGTAGATTTGAAAGCAAGTCGTAATCAACTAAACTTTCCATTGTGTCATTTGTCATGGATATTGTTTGAGATAAAGGAGTTAGATACTGTGGTACCCATGTATCCACCCACTCACTTTACTTGCATTGATCCCACTCACACTGAATACAACTCTGAAAAAACAAGACAATTCTCATGTCCAAATGGTCCATGTGCCTGCATCTGAGCTTCAAAATGAATGCATCTTTGAAGAATCTTTGATTGTATGACAATCCAATTTTCCTCCCATTGTACCCTCCTCAATTAACCAAAAGAATTTGTGCACTATTGAATCAAATGTCCCTCCCTGTGACAATGTTGAACTACACCAATCAACTATAGAACATGCATCGCTGAATTTTGCTCATGAAATATTCAATTGCTCCTTAACTAGAGATATCTTTACACATGCACCTGCTCCATCATGCTCCCCTTTCCCATGTCCAGCTTCAAAAAAACTCCAAATATGAGGTAGACCCCTCTCTACATGCATTCCACTCAACCAATAAAACATAAGAGCATTCTTGAATTGACCTATGCAATTATCTGACCAAATTAGATGTCGGCCCGATGTTATATCATGCTCCTGCAAGAACTCAAAAAAAATTCTCGAAACAATGTTGGACATACTCAGACGAGTGAGATCTATCATCACTCATATAAAAATGATACTCTCTGATTATATTTCGATCCTCCTCTGTACTATCAGGTGCATGTCTAAATGTTATGTGGACAAAAATAGCAATCTAAATGGAATTGTAATACTAAGATTGTACCTCGTTTTGTGGTTGTAATGTGTAGTTTTCTGCAAAGTCAACCACTGATATAATAGTTCCAATCAAAAAAGAGTCCTTACACATCCTAAATTGTTGATCCAACCACTGAGACCTATGACTATACCCTGCATACTTGTAGAAAATATTGTCCTTAAAATCTGAAATAAAATCAGCAACACTGCATTCTTTTGTAATCAACTCACATCTAGAACCTTCACCTCCGCTTTGCAAAGTATATTTGACTATCTCATATCTCTTTTTCTCAACAAGCTTCTTTCTAAATTCATGTTTGGAACTCTCATGAAAACATTGAACAAACTTTTACAAGCCACCACATTGTGAGCACTTTGCATTTAAACAATTATTTCTATAGAAAAAGCAACCATCATCTCTAAAACATAAAAATAGATCTAGCAAGTCCCTTGATGATTTCAGAAGATGCATTGCACCACACTCCTACAACATTTCATTAGTATGCAAAGTAGAACATATATAGCATAATAGCTCATGGTACATTGAAAACTCCACATGGTATTTGCAACAAGTATTACGAATCTTAAGAGGCGCACAATAAAATGACTTCAAACCCTCAAAAGTCCTTTGCGAGATTTCCATATTGTTATGTGTTTCAATAAATTTTTTGAACAACATTGTTTGGCTTGATTCCAAGAAATTTTTAGGATGTGGTGTATGGTCTCAATTGCCAATTCTTAACTTTAAAAAATCCTTTGCATTGGGTGATACTCTAGAGTTATCATGCCAAAATTGTTGAATTACCTACTTTGTATTATTGGTTAGCTTCTTATCAACACGTGGAAGCCTCCCGACAAAATACCATGTATCATTTTGAAGAGGATCATCTATTCTTTCTCTTCTTGCAAGTGCTCTATCCAAAGTTTTACGATTTATGTCAAAATCAATACAAAGTTTTCTCATAAAGCGAGCATTTTTCAATTCATAGCTTACTAGGGTGGTTGTAATGACTCTTCGAGCAGCTCTCTTATCCTTTTCCTTGTTACTTTTTCCAATAGACTTGAGAGAATTAAAAATATTTTTGACAATAATAGAATTTTTTTTGGTCTTCTTGTTCACATGAATCTTCAATTTGGCTAGCGAAGGTCTCATCTTTTGCATCTTTAGCAATTGTACACAAAGTTGGCATTTATCAGTCAATGTCTTATCACTAAAATATTGGTTGAAAAGTCTTCTATCCCACAACCGAACAGTTCGTGTTGACCTCTTGCCTTCAAATTTTTTTATAATATTCTCATCAAATCCAAGTAACCATTTAGGGGTTCTTGAGGGTCTTGAAATTGGAATATGTCTTTCTTCCATACAAGGTTCTTCATTTCTCATGTAATTTGGTGAAACATAATTTACACTTGCTTCAATATTATGTTCAAAATCTTCATTTCCAACATTTTCTCCTTGAACATTTTCAATATCAATTTGAATAATTTCATTCCTAATTTCAATATCATGTTCAACATCTTCAAATCGAACATTTTCACCTTGAACATTTTCATTATCAATTTCAATATTTTCATTCCCAATTTCAATATCATGTTCAACATCTTCAAATCCAACATTTTCACCTTGAACATTTTCATTATCAATTTCAATAATTTCATTCCTAATTTGAATATCATGTTCAACATATTCAATTCCAACATTTTCACCTTGAACATCTTCAATTTACTCTTCACTTAAAAGACCATAGGGGTTAGGTTCACCAATATTTAACATACCCTGTCTTCTCTTCCTATGACTTTCTCTATCTTTTTGTCTATATGCTTCAATTTCTTCTTTTGTACGCTTTATCTTACGTTTTTGCTTCTGACGACTACTGCTCCCCATTATAGCTCATAAAAGATGCTAAAAAATCATTTCTTATGACAAATTTCAATAGAAGATGCTTCAAAAAGTTGATCTTTGTCCCTTCTTGTCTGAAACCACATGTTCGTCACCTGCAAACAGAATGTAGGGCCCGTTGGAATGCAAAAAATGACCCACATGAGGCTTTTCTATGCACCACAAATCTGATATCTGTTATAATATGATATCCGATTCATTCTAAAAATTTATAATGTTTTGTAATGGTATGATTTTAGTTCTACAAATTGGATATCTGATTTAAATTGGATATCCAATTTGTGTACACATAGACCTAAGGGTTAATGGTAGATAGTAGAGGGTTTAAAGGTTAAAGGTTTAGGGTTTAGGGTATATGGTAGAGGGTTTAAGGGTTAAGGGTTTATGGTAGAGGGTTATAAGGGTTTAGGGTTTCATGGTAAGGGTATAGAGGAGAGAGATAGATGGAGCGAGTGTGTGAGAGAGTGACCTGAGAGAGTGGGATAAGGTTGGAGAGGGTGGGAGAGTGGGATAGAGTGGGAGAGAGGGAGGGAGATGGTGGGAGAGAGTGGGAGAGGGTGGTAGAGAGTGGGAAAGAGGGAGGGAGAGAGTAGAAGAGTGGAAGAGGGTGGTAGAGAGTGGGATAAGGTGGCAGAGGTTAGGATAGAGTGGGAGAGAGGGAGGGAGAGATTGGGAGAGTGAGTGATATGGAGTGAGTGAGAGAGATGGAGTGAGTGAGTGAGAGAGATACCTAGAGGAGGAGAGGGGAGTGGGATGAAGAGACTTGAGAGAGAGAGAGAGGGAGGGAGTGGGAGAGTGATAGAGGGAGGGAGGGTTAAGGGTAGAGGGTAGATGGTTTAAGAGTTTAGGGGGTAGAGGGGAGGGAGATAGGAGTGAGTGAGAGAGAGATATAGGGATTGAGTGAGAGAGAGAGACCTGAGAGAGGGAGAGGGGGTAGGATGGAGAGAGTTGAGAAAGAGAGAGAGGGAGGGAGTGGGAGAGAGATAGAGGGAGGTGGGGTTAAGGGTAGAGGGTAGATGGTTCAAGTGTTTAGGGTTTAAGGGTAGAGGATAGAAGGTTTAAGGGTGAGGGAGAGACATAAGGGAGTGAGTGAGTGAGAGAGACCTAAGAGAGAGGGGGTAGGAGGGAGACTTGAGAGAGAGGGTAGAGGGTAGAGGTAGAGGGTTAAGGTTAAGGGTTTAGGGTTATGGGTAGAGAGAGGACAAAGGGAGTGGAAGAGAGATAGAGGGTAGAGGGTAGAAGGTAGAGGTTAAAGGTAGAGGAGGAGATAGGTGAGTGAGAGAGAGAGAGACATGAGATAGGGAGAGGGGGTAGGAGGGTGAGAATTGAGAGAGAGATGGAAATAGGGAGGGAGTTGGAGAGAGATAAGGGGTAGAGGGTTAAGCATAGATGGTAGAGGGTTTAAGGGTTTAGAGTTTAAGGGTTAAGGGTTTAGGTTAGAAGGGAGAGAGATAGAGGGAGTGAGAGAGAGAGAGGGGGAGGGAGCGGGAGAGAGATAGAGGGTAGAGGGGAGAGAGATAGGAGTGAGCGAGAAAGAGACCTAGGAGAGGGAGATGGGGTAGGAGGGTGAGACTTGAGAGAGATGGCGGGAGTGGGAGGGATAGAGGCTAGAGGGTTAAGCATAAAGGATAGAGGGTTTAAGGGTTTAGAGTTTAAGGGTTAAGGGTTTAGGGTTTAGGTTTAAGGGTAGAGGGGAGAGATATATAGAGAGTGAGTGAGAGAGAGATAGAGAGACTTGAGAGAGGGAGAGGTGGTAGGAGGGAGGGTCTTGAGAGAGAGAGGGTAGATGGTTTAAGGGTTTAGGGTTTAGGGTTATAGGTAGAGGGGAGAGAGATAGAGGGATTCAGTGAGAGAGAGAGGGAGGGAGTGGGAGAGAGATAAAGGGTAGAGGGTAGAAGGTAAAGGGTAGAGGGGAGGGAGATAGGAGTGAGTGAAAGAGATAATTGAGAGTGGGAGAGGGAGAGGGGTTAGGAGGATGAGACTTGAGAGAGAGATAGGGAGGGAGGGAAGGAGTGGGAGAGAGATAGAGGTGGGGTTTAAGGGTTTAGAGTTTGGGGTTAAGGTTTTGGGGTTTTAGAAAGTTTAAAACGGAGGAGAGAGAGATAAAAGCGGGTGAGTGAGCTGAGAGAAACCTAAGAGAGGAGAGGAGGTAGGAGGGAGAGTCTTGTAGAGAGGGAAGGAGGGAGTGGGAGAGAGATAGAGGTGGGGTTGGGGTTAGGGTAAGGGCTAAGGGTAGAGTGGAGACTTAGGGTAAGGTGAGTGAGAGGAGAGGGGGGTAGGAGGACTTGAGAGAGAGAGAGAGAGAGAGAGAGAGAGAGAGATACCTGAGAGAGGGAGTGTTGCTAGGACATAGAGACTTGAGAGAGAGAGGGTGGGGAGTGGTTGATAGATATAGGGAGAAATGGTTAAGGGTAGAGGGTAGGGGGTTTAAGTATTTAGGGTTTAAAGGTTAAGGGTTAACAGTTAAGGGTAGAGGGTTTAAGGGTAGAGGGGAGACACATAGAGGGAGTGAGTGAGAGACAGAAAGATACCTAAGAGAGGGAGAGGGGGTAGGAGGGAGAGGCTTGAGAGAGAGGAAGAGAGGGTAGAGGGTAGAGAGTAGAGGGTTTGGGGTTTAGGGTTATGGGTAGAGGGGAGAGAGATAGAGGGATTAAGTGACAGAGAGAGAGTGAGGGAGTGGGAGAGAGATAAAGGGTAGAGGGTAGAAGGTAGAGGGGTTAAAGGTAGAGGGACATAGATATGAGTAAGTGATGAGAGAGAGACACAGAGAGAAGGAGAGAGGTGGTAGGAGGGTGGACTTGAGAGAGGGAGGGAGGGACAGGTGGGAGGAGAGAGATAGAGGTTTAAGGTTTTGAGTTTAGGGTTGAGGGTTTAAGGTTTGAGGTTAAGGGTAGAGGGAGAGAGATAGAGAGTGAGTGAGAGATAAAGGCTGAGAGAGGAGAGGGAGGTGAAGGGTGATTCTTGAGAGAGGAGGTAGAGGTGAGGTAGAGGTTTAGGGTTTGGGGCAAGGTTTGGGGTTTAGGGTTGCTGGGCTATGGGTGGGGGAGAGAGGAGGGAGTGGGAGAGATAGAGGGTGGGGAGGGTTAAAGGGTAGAGGTAGAGAGATAGGAGTGAGAGAGGGCACAGAGGAGAGGGAGAGAGAGACGAGGGTGGACTTGAGAGAGAGAGGAGAGAGGGATGGAGGGAGGGAGGGAGTGGGAGGAGATATGGGTTTAGGGTTAAGTGTAGAGGTAGAGTTCCAAAAGGGTTAAGGGTGGGAGAGGGAGATGGGGGTGAGTGAAGGCGACTTGAGAGGGAGAGGGGGATGAGGAGAGTCTTGAAAGAGAGAGAGGGGAGTGGAGAGATAGAGGTAGAGGGTTTAGGGTGGGGCTAAGGGTAGAGTGAAGAGACATAGGAGTGAGAGGGAGAGAGAGAGAATTAGGAGAATGGAGAGGGAAGAGAGGGGAAGAAGGGTAGAGAGAGGAGAGGTGGGAGGGAATAATGAGAGAGAGAGAATTAAGAGGGGAATAATGAGAGAGAGAGAGAGAGAAAGAGATAATATTTAAATATTTTATATGTTAGTAATATTAATTAGTTATATAATATTTTATATATTAGTAATATATATATACATTAACTAAAATATAGAAATAATATTTAAATACTGTACATAATAATATAATATATTATATATTAAATTATAAACTATATTGTATATTCTAAACTAAATATATTAAAATAAACTATAAAATATATATTGCATTTTCTAAATCATATATTATAAAGTGTAATTTTTTTTTAAAATCATAAATAAACCAAATCGGATATCCGATTCAAAACAGATATCCGATTCGAAACGAATATCCGATTTGAAATGGATATATGATATTTCTGAAAAATAATTTATTGCCTTGGGATTAACCTTGGGCTTGCTTTGGTATTTGGCTTGGACATGCCAATCCTAAGAAGTCAACGCAAAAAATGTCTTTGACAACTCACCATGTTTTTCTAGACTTCGTCCATGTGGCTGACGACTTTATTTTTAGCGAAAAATTGATGAAACAAAAAGGGTTTGTAGAGGATACTCTTAGCTTTCCACCAATGTAAATTATTCTTTACTTTGAATTTAATAAATAATTATTATTCATTTTCTATTAGAATTATGACTAAAGTCCTGATTGATAGGCTGATTGAAAAATATCTATAACTTTCAAATGGTATCATATTTTTTGAATCCAAAATATGTGTCACATTCTATGCTTCACATACTAGAGGATTAAAAAAAAAAATGAATTTCATAAAGTTTTGACCAAGTTAAAGTGGTCAGACATACGAGTTTTTATATTTTTTAAAAGTTGTAATAAAAAAATATAAAAAAAAATATTATGTCACATCCAGACATGAGTCCTCTACTTATATCTAAAATATTATAAAAAAATATTATCATTTTATTGTGGTTAGGGTGGTTAGACAAACACCTACTTCTTATTTTTTCCCTGAAATTTAAGTACTACTGCATTGAAATTTTAATTTTTCACCAAATAGACTTTAAAAAAAATAAAATAAACTTAGTAGTTTAGAAACTACATTCAATTTTCCACAGATTCTATTATTACATATTTTTGAAATAATATAGATAACTTATTCAAATTTTTATGTCAAGTTGCCTAACTCTGATTTTTCTGAATTTTCATTGCCACATAAGGGCCTATTTTTTCCATGATGATCCTGCACATACCCTCCACTTGCCTTTATACCTAAAACCTACATATTCAAAGAGAGAAACGATTGTGCCATTTAGGAGCTTTCCTTAGTCAAATCTCGCGTTATTGTTTCCACTTCCATAATGGCAATGTCAATGATAGAGAGTCTATCCTTTTGAAGGATGGGGAGAAATTGTAACAAAAATTATGAATCAACAATGGATTGTAACTCACCACCCTCCAATGGCTTCCTTGAAGGATTGAATTCATACAAATCTCCTCAAGGCTTGAATGATGCTTGGTTGCTTTGTTTGAAGACCTACAAGGGTTAGATCTCACAAATACAATGACGACATAAACATGAATAAACTCACAGACACTTTGACATGATACTTTGATCTTGAATTTGTGTGATAAATCTTTGAAATGTTGCTCTTGACTTGCTTGATAAGGCTCTTGATAATAAACTCTCTAATAATTTTCACTTAGTTTTCAAATGATACAATGACTAGGTATTTATATGCAATTTTTTTGATTTCCTGCAAATTAAATTCCAATAGCTGACATTAGATATTTGAAATTAAAATAATAAAATGCCATCTTTAATATATTCAATTTTGGAGTCAAGATAGGGGGACATAGATGCCCTAGGCATTAGTGTCCTAGACCTATTTTTTGGGAATTAAGTAGCCTGGTAAAACATATTAAATGAATGCATTTATTTTGTACTTGAAAATTGTCAAAAAAATGATAAAATGGGCCACATAATGATGCATAATTTAGGAAATTAGGTGCTCAATTAGGTCCATGCATTTATGAGGGAGTAAAACATACTTTGAAATTGTCAAAGGTGACAATTTATGACACTTCAAGGTCAATCTTACAACTAAAAGATTGAAATTACACCCATGGATGTAACCCTTTATTTTAAAATATAAATTCAAAATCTTTCTACAATCACAAATTTCATTCCTACCATGAGCCAACTTGCTATGTACACATTTGGACATTAATTGACATGATTAATTGCTATGTTTATTTCACAAGATTATTGTTACATAGTGGTATTTAAAGGTGTTCATGTTTGAACACTAATTGACATCCATAAATAATCAAATATCAAGAACAAATGGTTTGCATTTAAGTAACATACATGTGAATCAAAGAATGATGAACAATTTGACAAATTAGAAGATAAAAATGTGTAGTATTCTAGATTAGATTTGCAAGCGATCAGATCCACACCTATAAAAATGATTTAAACTCACAAAATCAACCAACAAAAAAGTTGACAAACTATTTGAATTCTGAAAGGAAAGTTAAGAAAAGATCTATTTCTGGCCAATAATGACATAGTGTGATGGTTAAGTTGTGGCATTGCGGTTCTTGTCGCCAAGCTTCAAACCCCTATTGAAGTGTTATTGTTGCAAGTACTACAGTCTCTCCAATTCATAACTCTATAAAAAATATTTTACCCCAATTTAAAAGGTAGATCTACTTCTAATACTAAGATAATCAAAATTTAAAATTACATCAATATCGTTCATCTCCATCATAATCTATTATATTAAATTATCACTTCAACAATCTTAAATTAATATAACGTAAAAATAACTATTTTAAATTACACATAGACTTCAATTCCAAACACCAATTACTATTATTATTAATTTTTTATAGAAGTCACTCGATTATTAAATAGTAACTAAAAGAAGCATCCACTAAGGAAATTCCCTCCAAAAGGAAAGAAAATGTGAGGAGTCTCCTCAAAGGAAACTGTGTGGAATAGAAGGCCAAAAAGAGGCCAAAACGCATGAAAAAATGGAATGCAAAACCTAAACGTTAGAGTAAGTGAAAGTATGAATGTGGACAAATCCATCATGAGATCAACTTATCTTGTCATTCGACCAAATCCTTGTTGTATGCACATCCCTTCTCTCATTATGGTGAATGGATCAAATCGAATATTTCTGTATTACCCTGTTGAATCAAGCCTCTTTCTGCGTCAAACAAGCTCATGAAATAAATTTTATAATCATATCCCTTGAAAAGAAAAGATAAAGAAAAAGTGTAACATTATTATTTGTTAATTTCACATCTGCTCAGCTTTTAAAGAAATTAGTATTCTATCGATCCGTTGAATTTGAATTTAAAATAATACAAAGAAACTCCCACGCTGCTTTCAACTTTCTGCCCTTCACCTTCTTTTTAAGGACACGATTTTTCTTTTTAAGGACTGAGGTGGGGCAGCTTATAAATGCACTTTCGATGGTTTTGATAGCACTTTGAATTATGAATGCAGTCTCAACACACAAAGAAAAAGTTTGAATTGTCTAATTGCTGAATTGCATCCATTTCAGAATAATGTACATAGTGGAAAGCAGAGAGGGTCCACAGGTCCTTTTCTTTCTACTTTTTAAAATGCAGTGGAGAGTTGAGAGAGTTTAATAATATGATCTGTTATTTTTATTTATTTATTCTTTAAAAATGTCGTGGAGAGTTGAGAAAGTTCATTCATATGATTTGTCATTTTCATTTTTTTTTTTTATAATTTTATTCTTTACAAATATAGTGGAGAGTTGAGAGTCATAGCAGAATCCTTGCTACATGCACAATCGTGCTCCCATTATTGTGAATGGATCAAATCAAAACTTTCTTTATTGACCCTACTCAATCAAATCTCTTTTCTGTCAAACAAGATCAACAAATAAATTTTAATATCAAATCCCTTGAAAAGAAGAGAAAAATATAAAGTTTAACATTATTATATATTAATTTTAAATCTGCTCAGCCTTTAAAGAAATAAGCATTCTATCGATCCGCTGAATTTGAATTTAAAATAATACAAAGAAACTCCCACGCTTCTTTTAACTTTCCGCCCTTCACCTTCTTTTAAGGACACAATTTTTCTTTTTAAGGACTGAGGTGGGGCAACTTATAAATGCGTTGTCAATGGTTTTGACAGCACCCTGATTTGTGAATGCAATATGAACACACAAAGAAAAAGTTTGAATTGTCTAATTGCTGAATTTATCCATTTCCGAATAATGTACTTAGTGGAAAGCAAAGAGGGTCCACAGATATCATTTTCATTTTTCTTTTTTCTTTTTTAAAAGTGTAGTGGAGAGTTCAGAGCATTTAATAATATGATCTGTTATTTTTATGTATTTATTTATTTTTCTTTAAAATGTAGTGGAGAGTTGAGAGAGTTCATTCATATGACCTGTTATTTGCAATGGAAAGTTGAGAGAGCTCACAGCAGAAAATTGGGTGCCTTTACACAGGTCTTCCAGTGCTTTCATTTACAAGGTTTGTCGGTTTCTTCCACGATAATTTCACACGAAAAAGACACTCAATTATTAAATAATAAAAAGCAAAGAAAATGTAATTAAAGGAGTATCCCCTGTAACATGCCAAAAAATGATACCCACAGCTGGAATATTATGACTATTTTGTTAATTTCTATAACCCAGCAATAGATTAATTGCTCAGTAAATTCACAGAATATAATCAAATATCTGATTTATAACAATTAATACAACTGGGTTAATTAACAACTAATAACAACAGAAGCAAAAATAATAAGAAATCAATCACAAAAAGATAATAACACAGAATTACCTAGGAAACCCCAATGCAGGAAAAACCTGTAAATGTTAGATCTTCTATTTAGTCTAACAACTAAGTTTTCTTTCGAAAATACAGTATGAGTTTGCAACAACAATCTTACATATATAGAGCCTAGCTGCTTTACTTAGTGTGCAAGGAAACAATATTTCCTTGCTTTCTTTGGCTTTAATTACACAAAATCACTCTTGGATTTATCTTATTCTCACAAACTCGAAAATATTCTATTAAAGAATAAAAATCCTGCTATTGCTAAAAAATCCAACTCGAATTGTTTTAAAGAATATCTAACTCGAGTTGCTTTAAAGTGATTTAAAGCATATCCAACTCAAGTTACTTTAAAAAAAATCCACATCCCACCTTTCAAGCTACAAAAATCAACACTCCCTCTTAGCGAGGAAGGTGTTTTGCACCACACCCAACTTGTCTCCAAAGAATTCAAACTTGCTCTTCATCAAGGCTTTCGTTAGGATATCTATTATATGTTTGTCCGTAGGAATGTAATTGAACTTCACTATCCCCTTCTCCACACAATCTCTGATGAAGTGGTACTTGATCTCAATGTGCTTTGACTTGTCATGAAACACTGAAATCTCAAAGAGTTTGATACAACTTTGATTATCACAGTAAATGACTGTAGGATCCAGCACCTGATCAAAGAGCCCAACTAGAAGTTTCTAAAGCGAGATAGCCTTACATGTAACCATACTGGCTGCAATATACTCAGCCTCTCTAGAACTTAGCATAACTGACTTCTGTTTCCTGTTGTACCAAGAGACTGCTCCTGATCCCAAACTGAAATTGCACCCTAAAGTGCTTTTTCGATCAGTTGTACTACCTGCCCAATCTATATCAGTAAACCCCTCAAGCTTCACTCCATCTTTTTGAACATACTTCAGCCCATAATAAACTATTCCTCAGAGATATCTCAAAACATGCTTCGTAGCTATCCATTGCACACATTTAAGTTCCACCATAAATTGACTGAGTGAGTTCACTGCAAAACAAATGTATGGCCTGGTGTTGACCAAATACATAAGAGAGCCTATCAACTGTCTGTATAAAGTTGGGTCTACTACCTCTGATCTAGAAGCATCAATCTTCTTCCAATTGGTCATAAGTGGCATTGACATAGGCTTACAATTCTACATTCTGAATCACTTCAAGATATCAATTAAGTACTTCCCTTGTCCAAGGAAGATCTCTCCCTCTTTCTACCACAACTCCAATCCCAGAAAGTAGTGCATCAAACCCAAGTCTTTCATCTCAAACTCTCTTGCAAGATCCTACTTGCAGTGTGCTATGAGCTCCTCTGACCCTGTGAGAAATAGGTCATCAACATATAACAATATTATGAGAATTTCACCCTTCACCTGAACATAGTACAGATTCGGATCCGCCTCACTCTTGATGAAGCCCATGCTCTGCAAGTAACTGTCAATACGTGAATACCACACCCTGGGAGCCTGCTTGAGTCCATACAATGCTCTTTTCAACTTCCATACATGAGAATCCCTCTCATGTGCTTCAAATCCTTTTGGTTTCTCTATGTAAATCTCTTCCTCAATCACCCCGTTGAGGAAGGTCCTTTTTACATCCATTTGGTGAATCCTCCAACCCATTTGTGCTGCTACAGAAATGATAGCTCTTATGGATGAGTACCTAGCTACTGGAGCAAAAGTCTCATCATAGTCGACTCCTTCCTTCTGAGAAAACCCCTTAGCCACAAACTGGGCTTTGAAATTTTCCACACTACCATCTGTGGCATGCTTAATCTTATACAACCATCTTGAGCCCACCACAGACTTATCTTCTGGTCATGGTAATACCTCCCACACACTATTCTTCATGATGGAAGAATACTCTTCCACCATGGCATCCCTCCATACTTGGTGTTTGGATGCCTCTTGAAAGCTAGAAGGCTCTAATTCAATTAATTCACTCATAAGTGCCACATACTCAGAATAACACCTGGGAGCCCTTCTCTGTCTGACTGAATCTTGAGGATCACCTACATATTCTTGAGCTTCTTTCAATGTCTTCTCAGCTGCCCTGTTTCTCCTCTTCTCAGTAATAGGAATCTGAGGCTGAGGAATTATTTGTTCCTCTATCTAATCACCCTACTCGGCTTGCTTGCTTTTCTCTCTAGCTTGCATGACTGAAGTTTGAGGAATTTGTGCTACCTCAACTATAGATGATTGTTCCTCCTCATTCGTCAAGTTGCTTGACTTCTGAAGAGCCCTCTCTTCCTCAAACTTCACATCTCTGTGAACCACTGTTTTCTTGAGAGCAAGAATTTAAACTTGATAAGCTTTAGAAGTTTCACTGTACCCAACAAGGATACCCTTCTTTGTAGTAGGTTCCAACTTGGTTCTCTTCTCAATAGGAATGTGACAATACACAAGGCATCCAAAGATGTGAATGTGCCCCAAATCTAGTTTCTTACCAGTGAACGCCTCTTCTAGAGTCAACTTTCCCAACACTTTGTGAGGGCTCCTATTTTGCAAATACATAGCTTTGTTGCAAGCTTCTTCCCATAAGAACCAAGGCAGATCCTAATCATGAAGCATGGCCTTGGCTGCTCCAACTATAGCCCTATTCTTCCGTTCAACAACCCCATTTTGCTGAGGGTTGTACAGAAACTATCAACTCTTTCTTGATACCGTCCTAAGCACAAAAATCTTTGAAGGCATTTGAGGTATACTTGCCTCCATTATCAAACCTCAGTATCTCGATCTTCTTCCCAGTTTGGTTCTCCACGAGAGCCTTAAACTATTTGAACCTACTGAATACCTCACCTTTATTCTTCATGAAATATATCCACGTCTTCTTGGAGAAATCATCAATGAAGGTAATATAATACTCATATCCTTTCAAGGATGTTGTTGACATGGGCCCACATACATCTAAATGTATAAGATCCAAAATCCCTTCGGGTCTAGTGTCGTTGCTTGGAAAACTAGTCTTGGCATATTTCCCAAGAGCACAACCCTTGCACACCTCATGCTTTTTTGTTTTCAACTCAGCCAGCCCTATCACTATTTCCTTAAGAATATTAAGTGCTCCATGGTGAAAGTGAACCATCCTTTTGTGCCACAATTCTCCTATCCTTTTACAGCTACTAACCAACCCATGTGCTAGCTCAAATTGTAACCAAAACAAGTTGCCATGCCTAACTCCAATCACTTTTGTAACCTTGGAATCTTTGGGATGAATATAGACTTTTCCCCTCTCAAAGGTCATGATGTCACCCTTGTCTTCCAAAGAAAAAACTGAGATTAAATTCTTTGTCATGGTAGGGACATACAACACATCCTCCACCAACAAAGGTTTGTCAGACTCCCTCTAAAACTTGACAGTGCCAATACCAGTTGCATGTTACTTGGCATTGTCTCCGAGCTCAATATAGAAATCCAACTTCTTCTCCTCCAACTTGGTGAAACATTCTGTGACTCCCATCATGTGGCAAGAAGCCCCACTATCAATATACCATACCCTGGTGGAAATTGAACTTGAGAGACAGGAAATGAGTGAAAACTCATTCTCAAATCGTGATGAAAACTCGTCCACCTCTGCTATAGCAGAAAATTATCTCTTCTGCTTGTCCTTATTTTTCTTATTAAGACATTGACTAGCATAGTGACCCATCTTATGGCAGCAAAAATATTTTATCTTTGTTAGATCTTTCTTCTTCCCACTCTTGAAAGAAGAACCTTTTGCTTGCTCTTTATTGGACTTCTTCTTACCCTTGCTTGCAAGAGCAAGATTTTCTTCATCTTGACCCTTCTTCATCTGATCTCCTTGATGAGCACCTTCATGGATCTCCTCCTGAACAAAATCATCCCAAAGTCTTTCCCAATTAGGTAGCCGATCTCTACCGACAACACACTTGAAAAGCACTTCCTAGTACTTTGAAAAACCATTCAAGGCTATACACATCAACTCATCTTCATCAATCACCTCTCCAATAGTAGGAAGCTCATCCTTAACCTGTGTCAGATTGGACAAGTAAGAGGTCACACTCTTGCCTTTGGACATCTTGGTATTATGCAATTTGTCCTTGAGCATCATCTTACAACTCTGATAGTCACTTTGATAAAGTTTTGTGAGCGTATCCCACATATCCTTGGCAGTGTCTTTCCCTGATAAATGATGAATTAAATGATCTCTTACTCCATCCAAGATAATCCTTTGAGCCTTGGCCTCTTTGACTTCATGTGAATCTAAGGCAACATGATCATTTGTTGGTGGTGTCAATTTTGTACTAGCATAGATCCACAGCCTGTTCTCCTTGAGAACATATGTAATCCAAACCTTCCACTACAAGAGGTTAGGTGCACCCTCAAGTCTGTCCTCGTATCGAACACTGGTTGCCATAGCCACAAAAAGAACTGGAGACAAAAATTTGATGATTTTTCTTTTCTTGAAATCTATGTCACAAATCTTGGCTTTGTATTCAAAGTTTAGAGCTATAATACCATGTTAATTTCTATAACCCAACAATAGATTAATTGCTCAATAAATTCATAGAATATTGAAAATATCTAATTTATAACAATTAATACGACTGGGTTAATTAACAGATAATAACAGCGGAAGACAAAATAATAAGAAGCCAATCACAAAAAAGATAATAACACAAAATTACCCAGGAAACCCCAATGTAGGGAAAAACCTACAAATGTTGGATCTTCTATTCAGCCTAACAACTAACTTTTCTTTTGAAAATACAATATGAGTTTGCTACAACAATCTTACATATATAGAGCCTAGCTGCTTTACTTAGTGTGCAAGGAACGAATCTTTCTTTGCTTTCTTTGGCTTTAATTACACATAAAATCACTCTTGGATTTATCTTATCCTCACAAACTTGAAAACATTCTATTAAAGAATAAAAATCTTCTTGTTGCTAAAAAAGCCAACTCGAATTGTTTTAAAGCATATCTAACTCGAGCTACTTTAAAGTGATTTAAAGCATATCCAACTCAAGTTGCTTTAAAAAAAATCCACATCCCACCTTTCGAGCTACAAAAATCAACATGTTTTGCAGTCTATCCCTCATGAGTATTCACATCGCAGTTTACTTGGAGCGCAAAATGCATGTGACTTGTCTGCATCTTCATTTTTGTACCAACTTCAAATGTTATGAGGCATCATGAATGTTCACTTTAAAGTTATGTTTATTGTAGGTAGGGAAAGGATTCAATAGTTGAACATGTTTCAATAGTTGTTATAGTATTTGTTGATTTAATGTTCAGTATTTTAACAATATTGTATCAATATTTGTGTCTTTGAAGTTGTTAGTGTTGATGATGACTATCCATAATTGAATGAAATTTATTACTTAGATCTAAAGAGCAACAAATTATGTGAAGTCACATCAATCCAATGATAAAACATGACTTAGTGTACAAGTATTGGTCTCACTTTTTTGGGACCTTTTTGAACACCTCTGAGAAAAACATGCTGATGTGGCATCACATTCGATGATGTGGCCTTGAAACCTTAGTTATATGCAAGGGACTTGCCAAGTAAGCTGCTCTAAAAATTGAGAGTAATTTGAAATTTCCACATGAGATTTTGAGAAGCGCAAAGTTAGGGTGCTCAACTACTGAGTCCTCTCTCCTAGCACTCCAAATTGGAAATTGCATGGAATAGAAGACCAAAATGTACGCAATTAGAAGCTACACTATAGAAATTAAATGGAAGTTCAAAATAGGTAGCTGACTTTAAAGGCCAAAGACCATGACGAGTGACATAAAATTAAATTCCTTTAGAAAGAATTTAAATAGTTTTTATGGTAAAAGAAGTTATTGGTGTTTGACTTGTGTCCACAACACTTAATTTTTCAAGCAATCTTAAATGTCATGGTTTTTTTTTGCAAATTTTCTCACATATGTATATAACTCAATATTATAGAAGATAACATGTCTTGTTTTATGAATTTTTTAAAATATATATTAAACTCAAGCCAATAAAAAATATCATGCCTTGTTTTATATTTTTTCTTATATATGTATCATACTTATTATGTTGTTAGACGTAACTCTACAATGGAAGCATGGCATATAGGTGGTCAAACCCATGAAAGAAAAAAAATCTACTTTCTTTATTCATGTGCATTGATTTTTTATTGATTTTTTTAATTATTTAAAATGTGCACACTATCAAGAAATTGTACTTTCATTGTATTATTACAATAATTTTTTAATTTATTTATATTTTCTATTTGAAACAAATAAACAACTCAATATATTTTGACACGTATTTAATATAGATTATTCTTAAGATATATAAACTAGTTCATGAAATTATCTTATCTTTCCTTGTAATCTATTTTATGTATGCATAAAAATTAATCTCATAGAATTTACCTATAACAATTGAAAATTTTATACTCTTAAAATAATAAAATTCACTATTGATAATTATGTTTTATTAATGAATTTATTACATATTGATTAATTGTTCATTATGTAAGGAAGCTAAGGTGGAAGAACAACTTTCTTCACTAATCTTGAGAGGAGAATAATGGAAAACTTTACAAATATTTATAACATTTACAGAAACTTAAACATAAATAAACCTAAATACCAAGCATATCACAACACAATGATTACATGGGGAAAACCCTTTTGGGAGAAAACCCCACACTCTAAAATCTGCCCAATATATTATTTAGAAATTACAAAAATTACAATATACTTGCAGAGAAAGCTTCTCACATGAGTATCACCACCATAGATCTTGAGACAATAAAACCGCTATTAGACTCTTAGAAAACAACACCATCCCCAAATATAGTACAACACCCTCATAAAATAAGGTTACATTCTAAGGCAAGACAGACCAACAAAATATCCACCATCAGATCTAGAACCTAATAATTAACAGTACATATTTATAATATATCATTATTTAATATATGGTGGCCATCTAAGAGTTTTTGTTAACATGCTCATATGTTGCTCCCATACTCCCAATGTATACGCCTATTTGTCCACCTTCCTTCCGTCATTTTGGGTCCACCCCCTAGAAGGATGTCCATCCTCCATCATCTGCCTTTCGCCTACCCTTTTTCTTCCTTTCTTCTTTCATCCTTCCACCCTTTGGCACATGTACCTTTGAACTTGCATTTATGTTCATGCTCCAAATGAGCTCCAAATATGAGTATTATGACCTTTTAATGTTTTGTGTATGCAGGATTTACGAAGCCTACTGCGGGTCTATCAGGGAGGCCCATTAGAAGAGTTCTCTTGCTTTTCATCAAACAATCATGATCCATCAAGGGTTGTCTTGTCAGATCAGGGGTAGCTAATCTCTTCCACAATCATGCAAATCTGCAAAAGGGGCTCGTTTGATTGATTGAAGAGAATGTTGGGAATACATCAAATAGAAGGCAACTTTCGAACAGTTTCAGCTATAGTGAAAAGAGCAATTAGCTAAATGACAAAACTACTACAACACATAAGCACTAGATGACAAAATAGGGAAAAGACAAAGGATGTATTTTAAATTGGTGAATATTGAGGGGTAGGTAAAACCCTAATGTAAACAAATCTGGGTCATTTGTTGTAAATCAATCCTAGCCATTCATTTGGGCTTTGGGAAACTATATATAAGGTTCTCCCCCTCATTTGTAAAGGGTTGGAGAGATGGTGTAAAAAACATTTGCAACAATAGAAGACAACATTGCATGATTTTATGGATGTTCTCTTTGATTTTGCTCATCTTGCATGCATGGTTCTACTTCCCTTTTTAGTTTAGTTGTTAGTTGCTTGAATAGAAGTGGTGATGGTGATTGTTATTTCAGTATTTGATGAATTTCTAGCTCATGGTTTTTGTGCTTCATTGATGATGAGTCACTTTGCAAAGCTAGCCTAAGCTCTTTACTTCATTGTTGCAACTTAGTTCAATTACATGTGCATGATGTGTGTGTGTAATATGAAAATTTGTAGTCCTTAGAAGATTGCACTGGTTTTGTGCAACTGTAGGTTCCTCTTGGCCAAGCAAAACCCAGTTTAGGGAGTTTGTCTACTATAGAAGCCTCCATGATCATTGTTCATTCATAGTTTCAGATCTAGGAACCTTCTCTCTTCCCTACCCTTTTTCCTTTTGTTTAATAGTAACCTTAGGCAAGGTTCATTACACATTGTAATGCTAAATCCAATGATAAAATGGAGTTCAATACCATTGTTTGAACCTGCAACAAACACACAAAAACTCTCCCATCTTAAGAACTCCATTTGCAGATCCAACTTACCCCACTTTGTAACTCGTCTATAAGTCCGCCTTATGATTCCAACAAATCACATGAAACAACTTAGATATTCCAAGCACTATCAAGTCCTATCATTAGAGACCTTGGGATAGTGTTATCAAATATGATTGTGAAAGATTGTCTTTCAAGAGAGGTAGTGCACCCACACACTACCTGTGTTGAGAAGTGCATAAAAACACATCAACATAACTGGCACTAGAAGAAGGGCATGACATGCTGAGGCTACAATGTTGAAAGTTGGAAATCAGAAAGAGCACTTTCAAAGAAGAAATTTGAGATAGAGAGATCTCTTTTAATGTTAAAAGTCAAAAAATTCTGAAGGTAAGTAGAAGCTGAGTCAAAATGGAGCAGCATGCATAAATTGACATCACTCAGTTGCATGCAGATTTGAACAAGAGATTGAAGAAGCCATTGCAACAATTCACATTGGTGAATAGATGTTGGATTCATTGTACCCATAGGCATAATGAATTGGGATGTCTAACATTCTTGAGTAGAGTTGAAAGGGTCTTGCAAGGAGAAATCCCCTTATGGGAAATCTATCAACATTTAGCCCTGCAATCTCAGAGGAGGAGTTGAAAACCATGGCAGCCACAACATTCAAGGAGCTGATTCAGGAACATTTGAGCAACATAGATGAACCAAGATTGGAGGAAATGTTGATGTCTAGTTGGTGCGGATTTCACAATGCACCACATTCATAATTTACTTATTCATCATGTGCAAACATCATCACCCAAGCCAAGGGTTGTTCGGACAAGTTGGAGCAGCCAAATGTCAAGGGGGATGAGTCACCCCATGAGGAAAAAGAGCTATCAACATTCGAAGGAAAACACATCAAAGTGGAACCAAGGGATTCGATACAAACTAGTGCTGGGACAATGAATGTTGAGGCTGAAAATGAAAAGGAAGGAGTTGATTTTTGTAGGACAACAAAAAGTTGTGATGAAAGTTCAATCAGAAAGAGGTTAGAAAGCCTTTCCTCTATCAACAAAGAGCAGTCCTCTAATCTAGAAGAGGAGGGCCATTGGAAGTTGAGTATGGATCAACAAAGTCTACAACAATGTATACTAGAGCAGCCAATGAAAATGTTGAAAATTAGAAAGAGGAAGAGGTTGATAGCTTCAAAACAATAGAATATGATGATGAGAGTATAAGTGAAATCAAATTGGAAAACCTCTCCTTCATCAATGACAATGATCAAGAATCTAAAAGTGAAAGTTTGGAGGAGTGGGAACAACCACTAGCCGTGACTGTCTACTATTCACCTTCCTTCTCAAATGATGATGAGGACCCGATAGTGGAAAGATATGATCAACTAGTGTCAAGACTAGCAAGGGATTAGTCTCAACTAAAACATCAAGTGGATTTGGAGGTGTTGTTGCTTCCAAATTGGTGTAGGCTCCATGACGCATCACATTATGAGTTTGTCTGTGAGTTATTCCAGTAGGAAATTGAACAAGTTAAAGAACAAGTGGGCAGCCAAGTATGCCACCTCTTGCAGATGCTTCAAGAGATGAAATAGAGGACCAAGAGCCTAAATTGAGTGATGACTCAGCTGAAGGAAGGCCTCGAAAGGATGTTGGGAAAACAATAGAAGAAGGAAAACAATATAGTCTTGAGCTTCCGAGCGATGAAGTAGATCAAACAAGAATATTGTCCACAAGTCATCAAGAATTTCTTCCTCTTGAAGAGCATTTTTGTACCATTGAAGATGGGCTTTATGGCGAGTCCCTAGAGGGAGATTGCATAGTGGATTTTGGTCCCCTTGATGGGGTTCCATCAATTGATGACTTCTTTCCATTGGGAGTTGTACTATGGAGGTATGCTCATGTCGAGGAAGAGCACATCTCAGAAGATGGTAGCGATGAAGACATACCACCTGAACTACTTGGCAATGAAATGTTGGAACGTCTAGAATGGGAAAGGGGTTCCTTCTCCATTTATAGTGACAGTGAACAAGGGGAAATGAGTGAACGTCATGATGAGATGCATGAACAACAAAGAGAAGAAGACAAAGGCAGGGGTGTTGAGATAGCTTCCAACATAGATGAAGCACCTGGCCGACTACAAGATGCAACTTGGAGTCCTTTCGCCATGATCATTGTTGATCCTCCTCCACCTCTAGATGGCTACAATGGGACAAATTCATCCATGTCATTGTCCCATGACATTGAACACCACATAAATAAGGTCAATACCTAGGAAAGGAAATGGGACAACATGCTTCCTTTTGAGGGCAACAATCAAGTGGATCCCAAGTTTGTAGAAAATCAATGAGATGAAGTCTATCTTCTCGAAGAACAACTAATAGGGATTACTAATACCACACAAGATGTGGAAGAAGTGTTTGTTGCCCTATTCTCCCTACCTTATGTAGGCTTGATGCTTGAAATGTTGCCACCTCCATGTGACGACATCTAGGTTCTATCCTTCCTTGCTCTTGTTAATTGTCATAGCTGCACTTATCATTTTGATTATGGGGGTGAGGGAAAGAAAACTTGCTTATGGATCAACCATGGGTTCAACAAATCACCTCAATTACTGATTTTTCATGATGGCATTATTGAACTTGAATGTTATAACATTGAATTTACTTTTTCAAAATATAAAGATAAATCTACATGGCTTAGAATTATAACGATCACCCTTTTGCTTATGTATGCATTGCGAAATCCAATGAGTGTTAATGTCGGCTTGCCCTGGCTGAACATAGTGCTTTGTAAATATCTCTTTGTACATAGCTCATTTTTTAGTAGTTTAGGTTTCCTGCAAATATTTTCCTTTCCTATTTTCCTTAGGTTAGTTGGTTTGCTATAGGTTGGATACTTTAGATTAGTTTTCTTGTTGTTTGCTTTTGCTTTAATGCTTTTGTTAGTTTAGGTGTTTGCTTTTCCTTTGATTTTTTTTGCTACTTCTTTGTTGTTGCTAATTTTCCCAAGGTCCCTCTGCTTTTAGTTGGGCACATTTGTGTGCACAAAAACCATACTTATCGCTTGGGGTTATTCTATGTATTTATTTGTCAAACTCTAATCAAGTTTTCAGAGTGGATGGTGAGGATCTTTTGTTAGTTTTAAGTAACTTGGGTGTTTGATTCGGAGTGGATACGTTGTTGGTTAGTCTCATCTTTGATGAATGCTAAAATATTACAACTCTTACACATTTTAAGAACTCAAGGTCACTATAGGTCCTTTGCGAGGTCTAGTTAAGTGAAAAATCTATAAACTTTCTTTAGCGCCACTGTGATTCTTAGCCCTGATCTCAAGCTTCATTGCTTATAGGTTGAAATAAAAGATCTAAAAAGGGAAAAGAAATCAAAAGAAAGAAAAGAAGAAATCATTAAAAATTAAAAGCAAGAGAAATTCAACTTTTTGGGGATATTTGAATGCCAGGGTATGTGCAGGATCATCATGGAAAAAATAGGCCCTTAAGTGCAAAAAATTCAGAAAAATCAGAGTTAGGAAACTTGACATAAAAATTTGAATAAGTTATCTATATTATTTCAAAAATATGTAAGAATAGAATCTATAGAAAATTGAATGTATTTTCTAAACTACTAGGTTTATTTATTTATTTTTTTAAATATTTGGTGAAAATTTGAAATTTCAATGCAGTAGTGCTTAAATTTCAGTGAAAAAATAAGAAGTAGGTGTCTGTCTGACTACTGTAACCACAATAAAATGATAATATTATTTTTTAATATTTTAGACATAAGTAGAGGACTCATTTCTCAATGTGATGCATATTTTTTTGTAATTTTTTTCCAAGTAAATAATTAATTATGAATTTTTTATAACTCTTAAAAAATATAAAAACTCATGTGTCTGACCACCTTAACTTGGTCAAAACTTCATGAAACTCAATTTTTCTTTTTTTAATCCTATATTATGCGAAGCATAGAATGTGATGCATGTTTTGGATTCAAAAAATGTGATATAGTTTGAAAGCTATAGATGTTTTTCAATCAGCCTATTAATCAGGAATTTAGTCGTAATTCAAATAGAAAATAAATACTAATAATTTATTAAATTCAAATTACAGCATTTATATTGGTGGAAAGCTAAGAATCTCCTTTAAAAACCTTTTTCGTTTCATCAATTTTGGGTAAAAAAAAATTCGTAAGCCACATACCCTACAAATACCCATAATATTGCCACTTTTTGGCCCATCATGATTCTGCACATACCTAGTAACTCTATTAGGGTTATGGATGCTAGACTGGTAGTAGAGAAATGTTTGGGAGAGTCACAACGACAACCTCATCTAGGCTATGGATGCCTGACTAGCAGTGAGGCAATGTCCCAGATACTTTTGGAGTTACAATAAACTACGTAGCTTAACTTGATGAAGCTTGGGTTCCTGTAGCAATTGAAGGACAGAATTAATGCAACTACACACACTTGGATTTTCAGCATACTAAGGGTTGGATTAACTAATGGTTTTCATTCTTTGGTTGAGCGTCTGGTTTGTTTTCCTTAGTGTGAAGGTTAGAACCAAAGATTTTGGGTTCGCGATTCTAGTTTGTCATCAAAATGGTCTGAAGCATTTCCCCAGCAAGTCGCCATTTGTCGTGCATGTTTTGCACACACGCCCCATCATAGGTAAGGACCCCCTCTTTTCGCTCCCAATAGGCTACTTTGCTCCCATCTCATTATGCATGCCCCTTTTTTCTGAGCCTAAATTGGTCACATGCCTTAAAATGATCAAATTCCCTTTGACCAAATTCACCTACCTAAATTTCACTAAGACTTTTGCCTATGCAAAATTTTTGCTGTAAGTTTTTGTCTCTGGGTCCGCCCCTCCAGAAGGTTGTCTGTCATCCGCCATTTTCCTTTCATCCACCAGTCATCCACCTTTTGTGCTTCCAGGTCATCCCCTTTAGAAGGATTTCCATCGTTTGTTGTCTACCTTTCATCTATTAGTCATCTACATTTTGTCTGCTATCCTTCTGTGCTTCTGGGTCTGCCCCTCCAAAAGGTTGTCCATTGTTCATCATCTGCCTTTTGTCCATTGATCATCTGCCTTCCATCCATCGTCCTTCTGCCATTTTGAGTCCACCCCTTTAGAAGGTTTTTCCACTGTCTATCATTCACCTTTCATTTGTCAGTTGTCTGCCTTCCATCCACTGTCCTTTCAGGATTTTGGGTCTACCCCTCCAGAAGGTTGTCCATAATCTGTCTCCACCTTTTGTCTGCTAGTCGTCTGCCTTTCATCTATCGTCCTTTCATCATTCTGAGTCCGCCACTCCAAAAGGTTGTTTTTCATCCACCTTTTGTCCACCATCCTTCTGCCATTCTAGGTTTGCCCCTCTAGAAGGTTGTTCGTCATTTTCCTTCCATCCACCATCCTTCCACCATTCTAGGTTGACCCCTCCAAAAGGTTGTTCATTGTTTTTCATCTGCCTTTTTTCCATCGGTCATCCACCTTTCATCTGTTGTCCTTTCTTCATTCTAGGTTCACCCCTCCAAAAGGTTGTTCGTCGTCCATCGTCCACCTTCCTTCCACCATTCTAGGTCCACCCCTTTGGAAGGTCATCCATCGTTCATCGTCTGCCTTCCATCTGCCCTTCGTCCACCTTCAATCCACCATCCTTCTGCCCTATGGCACCTGCGCCCTTGAAACTGCATTTATGTTCATGGTGTAGATGAGCTCCAAATATGAGTATTATGACCTTTTAATGTTTTGTGTATGCAGGATTTACAAAGCCTATTGTGGGTCCATTAGGGAGGCCCATTAAAAGAGTTATCTTGCTTTTCATGAAATGATCGTGATCCATCAAGGGTTGTCTCATCAGATCAAGGGGATGCAAATATTCAAAAGGGGCTCATTTGATTAATTGAAGAGAATGTTGGGAATACATAAAAAAAAAGGCAACTTTTGAATAGTTTCAACTATAGTGAAAAGGGAAATCAACTAAATGATGAAACTGCTACAACACTTGAGCACTATATGACAAAACAGGGAAAAGACAAAAGATGTATTTTAAATTGTTGAATATTGAGGGGTAGGTGAAACCCTAATGTAAACAAATCTGGGTCATTCATTGTAAATCAATCCTGGCCATTCATTTGGGCTTTGGGAAACTATAAATAGGGGTCTCCCCCTCATTTGTAAAGTTGGAGAGCTGGTGTGAAAAGCATTTGCAACAATAGAAGACAACATTGCATGATTTTATGGATGTTCTCTTTGATTTTTCTCATCTTGCATGCATGGTTCTACTTCCCTTTTTAGTTTAGTTGTTAGTTGCTTGAATGGAAGTGGTGATGGTGATTGTTGTTTCAGTATTTTATGAATTTTCAGTTCATGTTTTTTGTTGTTCATTGATGATGAGTCACTTTGCAAAGCTAATCTGATCTCTTTACTTCATTGTTGCAACTTAGTTCAATTACATGTGCATGATATGTGTGTGTAATATGAAAATATGTAGTCCTTAGAAGATTTCATTGGTTTTGTGCAACTATAGGTTCATCTTGGCCAAGCAAAACCCATTTTAGGGAGTTTGTCTATTGTAGTAGCCTCCATGATCATTGTTCATTCACAATTTTAAATCCAGGAACCTTCTCTCTTCCCTACCCTTTTTCCTTTTTTTAATAGTAACCTTAGGCAAGGTTCATTGCACATTGTAAAGTTAAATCCAATGATAAAATGGAGTTCAAGATTGTTGTTTGAACCTGCAACAAACACACAACAACTCTACCATCTTAAGAACTCCATTTGCAGATACAACTTCCCACGTTTTGTAACTCATCTGTAAGTTTTCCTTGTGATTCCAACAAATCACATGAAACAACTGAGATATTCCAACCACTGTCAAGACCTGACATTAGAGACCTTGGGATAGTGTTATGCAATATGATTGTGGAAGATTGTTTTTCAAGAGAGGTAGTGTACCCATGCATTGCCTGTGTTGAGAAGTGCATAAAAACACATCAACAGTTCACTTCTTCACTATATAGTTTAATTATTCATCGACTAGAGTAGTTTTATTTATTAATCTTCTTAGGACTAAAAGTTGATTGCAATAACTGATAGAATGGTTTTTATCACATAATCAGAAAAAATAGTTTTATCTAAAGAAAGCTCATTTAGAAGATGTTTATTCTTACATCTTGGGAAATATATAGATAGTGGTTCAATTGTTCTAATTTTTACTTGATTTCCATACAAAGTGGTGTTTAGCTAAGACATAATGTTTATTTTAAGATTCACATATTCTTCCATGAGATATCCTATGTCATTTTGTCCCTTTAATGATATTGTGGTCCTAATCCCATCTCTTGTTATCGAATTTTTTCTACAAAATTCCTCAATTATTTTCATATCTAGGAGAATCACCAAGCTTAGAAGATTTATCAATTTTAGGTGTGGATTATAATTTTTGAGCTAACTTCTACTTGGGCTTAGAGGAACTCTCATTGCCTAATGTAGATTTTATCTTGGTCATCTATTTCTTCTTACCTTTTCCCTTGGATGACTAAATGACTAGTACATAAGTCTTGGAGCTAGAAAGTGACTCCAATTATGTCAACTTAGCCTATTCCCATGCCAATTGATTACAAAAGGTCTTAAATAAGGGAAAGGTGAATATATCTACCAATGCATCCATAGAGGAATATAAGTTAGAAGAGAACACATAAAAGGGTTCTTGAAGCTTAGATATAATAAAAAAATGCATGCCTTGTCATATTTGTCATTTCTACTACCCTATAAAAGTGATATAAGTGACTTGAGAGAGTTGCAAGGTTGAGGAATCAGTTCAATTACTAAAATATTTCAAAAATGAATAGGAGTGTTATTTTCAAGCTTCTATTATGAGACAATTTTTATTGTGGTCATGCACATTAATACTATAAATAATTTTCCAAACCTAGGTAGATTATTTTTATTTAAATACTCTAGATCCCCACATTATATACTCTATGTTTCCATCTATGTGTGCCTAAAAGAAGCTGCTACTAGGCTTCTCGTAGGGTTTCAAGTCCCTACTAGCTCCTTATATACGGTTTCCCCCTGGACAATGCCTTCCTAGTGGTTGATAGGATAGAACATTGCCTTCTCACAAGTTATTTTAACATCTAGTAGTCTTGTACTTTCCCAATATTGGTTCAAAATTTTACAAGCAATTATAAATATAGGTTCTCAAAAACTTTCATAACTTGGCCACTTTTTAATCCAAGTGAATCTAATCCCTTTATTTTCTTATTTATTGCATCTTAGCAATATAATTTTGATTCTTCAAGTGTTGCAATAATCCAATTATCATATATTCATTTATAAATTAATCATATCATCCATCTTATCTCATTTGTGGTTGTTAATTGAGGTTTGGTTGGTTAGAGATGTTTGTAGGCACCTAAGTTTGCATCTAGTTTACCTTGACATAACCTTGATTTATACTTAGTTTACACTTATTGCATACATAACCACACATAGAAAAGAAACATTTTATTGTTTATCTTTTTATTTCTTTCACCACCTAATGCTAAATAGGTAATAAATAAATAAAATTAAGATGCATAATGATAGGTGATACAATAGGAATAAGAAACAAAAAATGTGTAAGTGACCATATCTAACAACTTCATCCTATGGTCACCACATAGGGTAGAACATCATACTATTTTTTGTACAAGTGGAAATTTTCTAACCCTATTCTCCTTTCTTTTCTTGATCATTTATAGTAATTTTTTTTTTTTTTAATTACATTTTTTGTTGCATGATGTAAGGTGCTCATTTCACAGCTTTTCTCTATTTTTTAAGTGCATGTGTAGCATGCATGCTAAGGGATGAAAACACATGCCTCGTATAAGGGTTAATTACCTTTTATGTACCTAATATCTTTTTTATGTATAGATATTTACTTTAAATGCATGTTTGTGAGTGTTCATTTATTTGAAAACAAGTCATCATATTATGATTCACAATCACCTCAAAGTGGGAGAGAAATGTTTGATAAAATTTGCATATACTCGTATACTAATTTATATTGACTTTTGGGCCCATTTTGAGAGAACTCATTAATGCAATTACATATTGGAAGATAACACAATAATCTTGTGTTAAGTTGGGATAATTATTTGATCCTTTAGCCATTCTCATTTACACACATTCCTAATTACGACTGTAGCTTATCCATTTCTACATATTTTCTCACATTCTTTCGATTTATTATATCCTCAACATCTAGAAATTCATTCACTACATCAACATTACCTTTCCCTTATATTAGGCCAATATTACAACTACAAGATTGATATTACACCCATGGATGTAACCCTTGGATTTTAAAATGTAAACTTAAATTTTGTTGAAAATCACATATTTCATTCCTACCATGAGCCAATTTTCTATGTACATTTCACATGATTATTGTTATTTAGTGGTATTTAAAGGTGTTCATGTTTGGACATTAATTGACATCCTTAAATAATCAAATATCAAGAACAAATAGTTTGCATCTAAGGAACATACACATGAATCAAAGAAAGACGAAGAATTTAGAAGACAGAAATTTGTAGCATTATCTATTAGATTGGCAAGCTATAAGATCCACACCTATAAAAATGATTTAGACTCACAAAAAAGTTGTCAAACTATTTTAGTTTTGAAAGGAAAGTTAAGAAAATATCTATTTCTAGCCAATAATGGCAGTGTGTGATGGTTAAGTGTGATATTATGATTCTTACCAGCAAGATTCAAACCCCTATTAAAATGTTATTATTGTATTATTTATAACTCTCATTAAAAGAGATCAATTTCTAATACTATAATAATTGAAATTTAAAATTACTTTAAAATTATCTATCTCCATCATTATATATTGAATTACTACTCCCACAATTTTAAATTAATTAATATGAATTAATTTATACTCATATATAATATAACGTAAGGAAAACTATTTTCGATTACACATAGATTGCAATTCAAAACACTAATTAAAAAAAAGAAAAAGTGAAGTCAATTATTCAATAATAAAAGAAAGAATCACTCATTAATTTAGTGAGACGAGTCTCTGCAAAAGGAAAGAAAATGTAATGAGTCTCCCCAATGGAAGTTGGGAGACAAAGAAGGCCAAACAGAGGCCAAAATGTATGAAGAAGTGGAATGAACTAGGGCTGCAAAACCTAAACGTTAGGGTCGGTGAAAGTATGACCTAAACTAATGAGGGCGTAGCCCGAGACTTAGAAAATAACCCACAAACAAGAGAACAATTTTATTATTCAGAAAATGGAATTTATTACATGCAGAGGATCTCAAATCCCCAATTTTGTACTACACATGCAAGTTACAGAAAGCTACAGACTAACCCTTTCGCAATATGCGAGCTTGTCCCCGAAAAGCTACCCAAAAATTAGAAACCTGCCCATAAATAGAGCTCCTCTTTAGTTTGGAGCCAAAACAACATTCAAATTTGAGTTTACGTGGTTTGCCACTGAAAATTACAACTTGAAGTTCAAATTTCAAAAGAACATTTGCAATTGTATCTTCTACAAAGTGCGCCAACTTCCCGGGGCCATAACTTTTGATCCGGGACTCCTATTCGCGAACCATTTGAACCATTGGAAAGGTCTCAAAGTCAATAACGCGCTCAAAATTTTCTACTCCAATTTTGGAAAGTTTCGGGGCCGTTCCGAGAACTCTAAGTGCCTCAAATCTAACTCGAAAGATTTTCAGGTGCAAGTCTGGGCAACTAAAACTGCAATATCTTTCAACCCAGGAATAGAAAATAAAAACCATAAATTGGAAATTTCATTATGACGAAAAGGGTATCCAAAAATGTAAAACATATAAAAACCGAGAAACTTAAAATTTAACTAGTTTTGGGTGATGCAAGATTGCCCTTACACCACTGGATGCTCCTGCATCAGACACCTAGGGTAATTTTGAGAAGTGACCCCATCACGTCTCAGATGGTTGAGGAAAACCCAAACGGTCAACCCCTACCTTAGATAGCCAGGATGAATCTTCCATAGGCCTTCCTCTCCATTTCACCAGATATTTTTCATACTGCATGTTTCTAGTACTCCTTCCCATATGACTATCCAAGATTGCTTCAATCTCCTCCCTTTCTAAAGTAGGTATTGGAATGCCATACTGCCCTATTGTTGGTGCTTTTCCTTCGCTCCACCTTCATGATACTTCCTATCAAATCTTGAAATGTTGAACACAGGGGAAATGTTGATTCCATCAGCCAACTCTACCTCATATGCATTCCCTGAATCATGCTTCTTCAAAATCTTACAGGGACCGAATTTCTTCATCTTCAATTTGTTATAGGTTCCCATAGGAAACCTTTCTTTCCTCAAGTAGACCATTACTTCATCGCCAGTCTGAAACTCCTTATTCCTCCTTTTCTGATCTGCCTTAGCCTTATATTGTATATTCATCTTATTAATGTGTTCTCATACCTTCTCATGTATATTCTTGATGTGCTCTGCAAAATCTTTGGCTTCAGCACTTATTTTCTTCTCTTGGTCCATCTTCCCTAATTCTTGGAGCTATTTTAGCTACCCATGCTAATAACTGAACAAAACCTCCATAAATTCTTTTATACCTCATTCATGAGCTGCATGAATGTGCTCTATGGGCATTGGTTAGCCCAAAAGGCATGACTAACCACTCAGATAGGCCCTCTTTGGTCTTGAAGGCGGTCTTCCATTCATCTCCCTCTCGAATTCGGATCTGGTGATATCCACTCTTCAGATCAATCTTTGTGAAGTACTGAGCTCCACTCAAACAGTCCATCGGGTCATCCATCCCAGGGAAATTTGTAATTGATTGTTATCTGTTTATGGCTCGAAATCGTGACATCCTCCACTCTCTATCCTTCTTTGGTGCTAGTAATGAGGAAATGACATGGACTCAAACTCTCAGATCAAACCCTTTCTCAACAACTCTTGAACTTGTCTATTCAACTCATTTTCTGCTTGAGTCATTCTATGAGCTCCCTTATTTGGAAAACTAGCTCCAGGAATCAAGTCAATCTGATGACTGATTTTCCTTATTGGTGGTAAACCCTCAGGTACATTATCAGAAACAATATCCTCAAACTCATCCAACATCCCAGAAACTTCTTCTGGAACCTTCTCACTATCCTCCTTACTCACTCTAGGAATCAATGCATAACACATACATTCATGCTTCATGCCTTCTAAAAATTTTCTTCCATCAACATAACAAACCCTAGCACTACTACATACCTTTTCTTCGGCCTCCTTCAGGGATTTCAACTTGTGATTTGAACCCCATCCTTTGTCAAGGAATAAGTGTTTGCATGGCCATCATGTATAGCTCACCTATCGAACTGCCACGGCCTCCCCAACAACATGCGACATGCATCCATGGGGATGATATCATAGAGTACCTCATCATGGTAGCTCCCGATCTTGAACTTTACTATGCATTGCTCATTGACCAAAACTTTGTGGTCTTTCTACAACTAGGCAATCCGATACGAATGTGGGTGCCTTTCCCTCTTCAGCTTCAACTTTGTGACCATCTCCTTTGACACCAGATTATCGGTGCTCCCACCATCAATAATGACATCACAATATTTTCCTTCACACTTGCACCTTGTGCGAAATAGATTCTTCCTCTGTTTTGATTCCTTTTCCTCAGTCACCAGGGCTCTCCTAATCACTAGGGTTTCTCCCCTTTCAACATCATTTGAATGTTCAGATTGGGCCTCCTCATCTGCATGTGCAACCCTTCCACGACCTTCTGGCCTTTTATTTTCCCTTCCTTGGTGTTGTGGGTATTCATAGGCTCGATGCCCTTCTTCACCACACTGGAAACACGTTCCTCTGAAACCACCTCTTCTAGATCCCTCTCCATATCTCCCTCATCCTCTACCTCTTTGATCACCACTATTTTGATCACTTGTGTTGGTAGAAGTCATTCCTTTGGCTTCCCACGGCATCTACATCTCTACTCTCTTTCTTTCATCATCATTTCAAAATTTCTTTAGCTGTCTTCCACTGCCCCTTCCACTTTGACCTCGTCCCTTTTGCTTGCCATCAAATCTTTTGTTCAACTTCTCTTCCACCTTCAGAGAAAACTAATACACATCCTCAATGGTGGTCATTCTGACTAGGCTTAACTCCTACTGAATGCTCAGTTGTAACCCATTAAGATATCTGCTACCTTTCCTCTTATTGGCCTCTCGTGGTGACCCATTCTCGATGATTATCTTGTAAAATTTTCTTAGTATATTCTTTTCATAGATCTACTCTCCTTGCTTCAACCCTTGCAATTTCTTCAATAGATCTAACTCATAGTCCACCGTATGAACTCGCTTCTTCGCTTACCATGCATCCTATCCGGGTGATCTTGCCTTTCCTCTTGATTTTCCTTAACCGGACCTCTTTCCACTAACTATCGGTATGGCCCTTAATTCTTTCAAACTTAACTCCGACCGGTCCTCTATTTCCTCATACTCAAAATATTCTAGCTCGCTGATCCAACATCAACTCTTTTGGGTTCGCACTTCCTGGAATAACCGGGACTTCTACTCGGTATTTTCTCATCTTTGAAATGGCCCTTATTAGCCACATTTGGTCTTGATCAATTTATTCTTCTTCCTCTTCTACATTTGAACCTTCTTCCTCTCCTTCATCCTCACTTTCCTCCCTCGGGTTTAACCCTCTTCTCAACTGCTCTTGTAACACATCAATTTGTCTCTGGAGGGCTGCCAGTGCATCTCTTCCACCAACATTTCTACTGCCTCGACCACCTCTGGAACCACCATGCCTACCAGGCATCACTCTTGGAGGCATCTTTCTTGACCTTGACCCACAACCATGGTCCTAGTGTGAACCGCCTCACGATCGGCGATCTGTCTACATGCTCAAGAAAACCTGGCTCTGATACCACTTGATGAGGGTGTAGCCTGAGACTTAGAAAATAACCCACAAACAAAAGAATAATTTTATTATTTAGAAAATGGAACTTCTTACATGCAGAGGATCTCAAATCCCCAAGTTCTACAACACATGCAAGTTACAGAAAGCTACAGACTAACCCTTTCGCAATATGCGAGCTTGTCCCCGAAAAGCTACCCAAAAATTAGAAACTTGCCCATAAATAGAGCTCCTCTTTAGTTTGGAGCCAAAACAACATTCAAATTTGAGTTTACGTGGTTTGCCACTGAAAATTACAACTTGAAGTTCAAATTTCAAAAGAACATTTGCAATTGTATCTTCTAAAAAGTGCACCAACTTCCCGGGGCCATAACTTTTGATCCGGGACTCTGATTTGTGAACCATTTGAACCATTCCGGGAACTCTAAGTGCCTCAAATCTAACTCGAAAGATTTTTAGGTGCAAATCTGGGCAACTAAAACTACAATATCTTTCAACCCAGGAATAGAAAATAAAAACCATAAATTGGGAATTTCATTATGACGAAAAAGGTATCCAAAAATGTAAAAACATCTAAAAACTGAGAAACTTGAAATTTAACTATTTTTGGGTGATGCAAGATTTCCCTTACACCACTGGATGCTCCTGCATCATAAATGTTATGGTAGGTGAAAGTATGACCAATCCACCATATGACCAACTTATCTTGTCATCTGACTGAATCCTTGCTGTATGCACAACCCTTCTAAGAAAATGATTTTATTTTTATTTTTTACAAATAGGTGGGGCCAGCTTATAAATGCACTTTCGGTGGTTCTGACAGTTTTGCAATCATTAGTTTTGATGAATTCACGTGACTTGTCTCTATCTTCACTGTGTATGAAGTTGAAATGTTATGACCCATAATGAATGTTCACATCGGATTCTATTATGCTTAAAGTTGTGCTTATTGTAGGTCAGTAGCACTACAAATTGAAAATTGTGTGGAATAGAAGGCCAAAATGTATGAAACGCATCAAAGCTGGACGCTGGAAATCAGAGGGAAATTCAGAATTGATAGATGGCCCACAAAATGACTTGACTTTTGAAAAAAAAAAATATTTTTTTCTGGTAAAAGAAGATACTGGTGTGTGACGTCTGTCCACAACACCTAATTTTTCAAGTACTCTTTTTTACTAGAAAGTATTTATATACAAAGGTCCCCCATGAGTAAGTATAGGCTAGTATTGTCCTAGTATTTCAGCGCCACTTCAAATTTGTTGTATTTGATAAACCCATCTAGAAATTAGAAATACTTTTTCCCAACCAACTTATCTAATACCTAATCAATAAAAGGAAAGGGGAAGTAATATTTCTTTGTGAATTTCTTAATTCTTTATAATCAACACATTTTCTATTTTTATTATTTTTGGGAATATTGATTAGAGGAGACATTCACACATACACTGACTATAAATATTACATAGATGAATCTTGCTTGAAGTATTTTCTTAATGTCAATCTTTACTACCTCTTTGAGTGTTGGGTTAAGTGCACTCCAAGATTGTCTAACTAGGTATATATCTTCTATATAGATGTGGTGAGTGTAGATTTTGGGGTAAATCTCATTCATATATTTGTATTCCCAAGAAAAAGTTGTGGTGTGGGAGATATATTTGAGTTTTGTTTCTTCTTTTTTCAATTGATGATTGATTTTAAGGGTTTTTGTTGGAAGGATCATTACTTGTTTGGTATATTATAGAGTTGTTTGATTTGTCTTGTTTTCACTTGCTAATGTGTTCAAGGGTAATAATGTGGCAGCAGTGCATGGAATGTAGAAACACCCTTATAAAATATTTTACCACATGGAATAACATCAGTAAAGGGTAGTGGAATGTCGCTAAAAGCTTTCCCTTAAAATCTTTAGTGAAATTCATTATACTACCATCTATTATTATGTAAGTTATATCTTCTTTCCTATCAAAATATAGAGCTCCTCCCAAGTTGTTAAGTGTTGTGTGATGACTACCATGGCAAGGGAGGCACTTTTTTACACTATCTATTTCATCAACCAAAACCTTGAATAAGTATTCTAGGGAAGTTTTTGTTGGGGGATACAAAGATGTTTTCCTTATGTCAATGCTATTGGATATAATCATGTCCCTACTTCTATAATTAATCAAGGTTGTAGTTGTTTTTTACCATGGTCTTACCAAGATAAAGGTTGAATATCTATAGTTGGAACTTGTTTATGAAAAATGTCCTATTGAAGTAAATTGGGAAATGGTGTTTTGTTTGGAGAATCTATTTGGATCTCTAGAATTTTCTTATGAGGTATTTTCACATTAGTTATCCCTTTCAATGATTAATTTTTAGAAAAAAATTGAAGGTTCTTGTTCATCAATGATTTTAACAATTGTAGAAGGAGGAGGTCTATGTAGGGATCTTCCTAACCATAGTTGAAGGTTATTTAGGTGGATAATAATTATCCTAGATATGTTTTCATACTCATCCAATTATACTTTTGCACCTTGCCTACTATTTTTTAGATTGGCTATAGGTTGGGAAGGAAGCCATGGTTGATTAATTGGTTTCATCTATGACTGGCTTGGTGTATTATTTAGGCTTGTTAATTTAGAGTTTTTTGTTGATTTCAAAAGTGTCTTTTTTGTCTTGAAAATGGTTTATAACTCTAATTAACTACCCATTATTGTTGAGTATTCTAGGTTCCATACAAAGGTGAGAATTTCTAAGTCTAAGGTATTGAGACCATGGCTAATTCATCCATCATGAAAGTGATCACTGTGAATTTATCCATTAATAATTTGGCCAATCTTGTGGTCCCCATTAAGAAGAGTTAAGAGGTCCACTTTATTGCATTCCCCACTAATTGGCTTCCCAATTTATAGGCCTCTATAAAGTGTTGGATTAATAGATTGATGTTATAAAAAATTATTGGTTCACTTCTTCACAATATAGTTTAATTCTTCATCAACTATTTGAGTATCTTTATTTATTAATCTTCCTAGGACTAAAATTTGATTGCAATAAGTGATAGAATGGTTTTTAGATCACAAAATTAGAAAAATTAAATTTTATCTAAAGAAAACTCATGTAGGGGTGATCCCACAATAGTGGTTTACAATTTTTGGCCAAACTAGACAATTAAATTATTATTTTTAACTAAATATTCACATTCAAGTACCTATAGCAGCTAAACCGTGAGGAATTTGAAGATAATAAAAACTAGAGTCTCATCACATTTTTTCTGTAGATTCTAAAAATATTTTTTTCAATTTTTTTGGAATCATATTACATTTCTTTTTCCATCTCCCACGAAAACTGGTTCTTTTCATAAAACAACATTTTTAAAAAGTGACACACATCGTATAACGTATAAATTTTTTTCCATGAAGGATAAAATTCTAATTATTTTGAATTTATATTTGTAACTTCGATATCTAGTGCTTCCACTTGGTTAGATAGTTTTTTATTGAATATTTTTTCTTTAATCAAGTTTCAAAGTTAAACCAATTATAGTTTAGACATAGTGCGATTGTATAACACGTAACTTTTTTTGTATTTATCAAAATTCAATTTTATTTTTTTGTTGGATAAAGGACTTCAATATTTGGTGTAATCATATTTTTCATTTTTTTTTGATAATCTATTATTTTTCCACGTGCAGAACAAAGACCTCCATTTTATGTGAAGAACCAATGTTTAATAAAACTAAAAAAATAAATACATAATAAAATCAAAAGATATTAAAATTATATTCATTGGATAGCTCATTTTGAGGACTACCTGATTCCAGATGATTTTTTGAAGACTCCTCCATTTTCATCCTCAATTCGAGTTGCGAAGCGTAAAAAATTAGACATTTTTGTGTCTTGAGAGGGCTCGGATGAGGGGCAAGGGGGGTTCGAATGAACCCCTAGGGGTTCACTCAAACCATGGTTCAGCCGAACCTTGGTTTGAGTGAACCCCTTCAAGGGGCTTCAACCAAACCCTTTGCTATGCATTTTTTTTTTGCAGCCAAAATTCAAAGGGGTTCGCTCGAACCAATAGGTTCGTACGAACCCCCAAAATCACTTTTTATGCTTTAGGGTCATTTTTTGTGAGTTTTTCTTCCTCACTTGAATTGTAAACCTCTATTGTGGCTTCACCCATAGAAGATGTGTATTCTTACATCTTGGGAAATATATAGATAGTGGTTCAATTGTTCTAGTTTTTACTTGAATTCCATCCAAAGTGGTGTTTAGCTAAGACATAATGTCTATTTTAAGATTCAAATATTGTTACATGAGATATCTTATGCCATTTTGTCCCTTTAATGATATTTTGGTCCTAATCATGTCTCTTGTTGTAGACTTTTCTCTACAAAATTCCTTAATTATTTTCATATCTAGGAGAATCACCAAGCTTGGAAGATTTATCAATTTTAGGTGTGGATTATAATTTTTTATCTAACTTCTACTTGGGCTTGGAGGAACTCTCACTACCTAATGTGGATTTTGTCTTGGTTCTATAAAGTGACTCCAATTATGTCAACTTATCCTATTCCCATGTCAATTGATTACAAAAGGTATTAAATAAAGGAAAGGTGAACATATCTACCAATGCATCCATAGTGGAATATAAATTAGAAGAGAACACATAAAAGGGTTCTTGAAGCTTAGATATGATAAAAAAAATGCATATCTTGACATCTTTGTCATTTCTACAACCCTATAAAAGTGATCGAAGTGACTTGAGAGAGTTGCAAGGTTGAGGAATTAGTTTGAATACTAAAATATTTCAAAAATTAATAGGAGTGTTATCTTCAAGATTCTATCATGAGATCATTTTTATTGTGTTCATGTACATTAATAGTATAAATAATTTTCCAAACCTGGGTATCTCATGTTTATTTCAATAGTCTAGATCCCTCACATCATATAATCTATCTTTCCATCTATGTATACCTAACATAAGCTACTACTAGGCTTCTTGTAGGGTTTCAAGTCCCTACAAGCTCCTTATATATGGTTTGCCCCTAGACAATGCCTTCCTAGTGGTTGATAGGATAGAACATTAGCTTCTCACAAGTCATTTTAACATCTAGTGGTTTTGTACTTTCCCAATATTACTTCAAAATATTACAAGCAACTATAGATATAGATTCTAACAAACTTTCCTAACTTGGCCACTTTTTAATCCAAGTGAATCTAATCCCTTTATTTTCTTATTTATTGCATCTTAACAATAATTTTTTTATTTTTCAAGTGTTGTATTAATACAATTATCATAGATTCATTTAGAAATTGATCATAGCATCCATCTTATCTCATTTGTGTTTGTTAGTTGAGGTTTGGTTGGTTAGAGATATTTGTAGGTACCTAAGTTTGCATCTAGTTTACCTTGACATAACCTTGATTTCTATTTAGTTTGCACTTGATGCATACATAACCACACATAGAAAAGAAACATTTTAGTATTTATCTTTTTATTTCTTTCACCACCTAATGCTAAATAGGTAATAAATAAATAAATGTATAAGATAAATAATGATAGGTGATACAATAGTAATAAGAAACAAACAATGTGTAAGTGAACATATCTAACAACTTCATCGTATGGTCACCATATAGGGTAAAACCTCATACTATTTTTTGTACAAGTGGAAATTTTCTAACCCTTTTCTCTCCTTCTTTTCATGATCATTTATAGTAAAATTTTGTTTTTAATTACATTTTTTATTGCATGATGTATGGTGCTCATTCCACAACTTTTCTCTATTATTTAAGTGCATGTATAGCATGCATGCTAAGGGATGAACACGCATGATTTGTATAAGGGTTAAGTACCTTTTATGTACCTAATGCCCTTTTTATGTCTAAATATTTACTTTAAATGCATGTTTGTGAGTGGTCATTTGTTTTAAAATATGTGATCATATTAAGACTCACATGCACCTCAAAGTGAGAGAGAAATGTTTGATAATATACTCATACTAATTCGTATTGACTTTTGGTCCCATTATGAGAGAATGCCTTAATACAATTATATATTGGCAAATAACACAATAATCTTGTGATAAGTTGGGATAATTATTTGATCCTTTATCCATCCTCATTTACACACATTCCTAATTACAGTTGTAGCTTATCCATTTCTACATATTTTCTCACATTATTTTCATTTATTATATCCTCAACATCTAGACATTCATTCATTGCATCAACATTACCTTCCCCTTATATTAGGCCAGTCTTACAACTACAAGATTGATATTACACCCATGGATGTAACCTTTGGATTTTAAAATGTAAAGTTAAATTTTGTTGAAAATCACATATTTTATTGCTACCATGGGCCAACTTGCTATGTACATTTCACAGGATTATTGTTATGTAGTGGCATTTATAGGTGTTCATGTTTGGACATTAATTGACATCCTTAAAAAATAAAATATCAAGAACAAATAATTTGCATCTAAGGAACATACATGTGCATCAAAGAAAGATGGAGAATTTGACATATTAGAAGATAGAAGTGTAGTATTCTCTAGATTAGATTGGCAAGCTATAAGATCGATAGCTATAAAAACGATTTAGCCCCACAAAATCAACCCATAACAAAGTGGACAAACTATTTTAATTTTGAAAGGAAAGCTAAGAAAATATCTATTTCTAGCCAATAATGGCATAGTGTGATGGTTAAGTGTGGCATTGTGGTTCTTGCCACCAAAATTCAAACCCTTATTAAAATGTTATTGTTGTGTGATTCATAACTCCGATTAAAAGATAGATCCATTTCCAATACTAAGATAGTCAAAATTTAAAATTACTTTAAAATTATTTATCTCCTTCATTATGTATTATATTGAATTATCAATTCCACAACTTCAAATTAATTTATGTGAATTAATTTACACTCATATATAATATAACCTAAGAAAAACTATTTTCGATTATAGAGACTTTAATTCCAAACACCAATTATAAAAATTATGATGTTACTTTAGTGAGATGAGTCCCTGCAAAAGGAAAGAAAATACGAGTCTCCCCCGTGTAAATTGCGTGGAATAAAAGGCCAAATAGAGGCCAAAACGTACGAAAAAGTAAAATGCACCAGGGCAGGAAAACCTAAACACTAAGAGTGGGTGACAATGCATTTTATCAATAAAAAAAAAAAAGAGTGGGTGACAATATGAATGTGGACCACTCCATCATGAGATTAACTTGTCTTGTCATCCGGCCGAGTCCTTGGTGTATGCACAACCCTTCTCCCATTATTGCGAATGGATCAAATCGAATATTATTGACTGTTTTGCAGTCATCAGTCATGAGAGTTCGCATCGCAGTTTACGTGGAGCGCAGAATGCATGTGACTTGTCTGCAGCTTCATTTTTGTAGCAACATTCTTATAAAATGTTTTACCACATGATATAACATTCATTAAAGGATAGTGAAATGTTGCTAAGTGCTTTCTCTTAGATTTTTGGGTGAAATCTATTATGCTACCATCTATTATTATATGAGTTATGTCTTCTTGCATATCAAAATATTTCTCCTCCCAAGTTGTTTAAGTCTTAGTGTGATGACTACCATAGTAAGGGAGGCACTAATTTTGCACTATCTATTTCATCAACCAAAACCTTGCATAAGTATTTTAGGGAAGTTTAGTTGGGGATACAAAGATATTTTCCTTATGTCAATGTCATTGGATACAATCAATCAAGGTTGTAGTTGTTTCTTACCACGGTATTACCAAGATAAGGGTGTATGTATTTTTTCAGTTCCTTAGTTCCATTATTAAGAAATCAATAGGGAATTCCAATTATTCTATCTCAATAAACATATCTATCAATATTCCTTTTAGAATTGTAATAGATTGGTCATTTATTTGCATAATTATGTAAGTGGGTTGCACACCTGTAAGAGATTTAATTTGTTTCATTGAATGGACTATCGTGACATTAATATCAACTCCTAGATCAACCAATACATTTGGTATTTCAATCCTTGAAATAATACTGTAATCATTAGATCACCTAGTTCACCATATTTTGGGAATAACCATTTCTTTGACTAGCAGATTGACCAATTTCCCCTCTACATGGATGGTTCTAGGAGAATTTCTCTTTATGCCTTAGGTCTTAACATAGGTTAATTTGATTAGTTTTTTGGGTCTAGAATGTTCCTGATGGCTTAAAAGAGAGGAAATTAAATGCTCAATCATCAAATTTCGTGAAGTAATTTAGATTCAATCAGGGGTTGAATATATATAGATGAAACTTGTTTATGAGAAATTTCCTATTGAAGTAAATTGGGAAATGGTGTTTTGTTTGGAGAAGCTCTTTGGATCTCTAGATTTTGTTTATGGGGCATTTTTTTGAATTAGTTATCTCTTCCTACATATGATTACTTTTTAGAAAAATTTGAAGGTTCTTGTTCATCAAGGATTTTAATAGTTGTAGAAGGAGAAGGTCTAGGTAGGGATTTTCCTGACAATAGTTGAAGGTTATTTAGGTGGATAAAAAATATCCTAGCTATGTTATCCTACTCATCCAATTAGACTTTTGCACCTTGCCTATTATTTTTTAGATTGGTTATAGATTGGGAAGGAAGCCATGGTTGATTAATTGGTTTCATCTATGATTGGTTTGGTATAATAGTTGGGCTAGTTAATAGAGTTTGTTGTTGATTTCAAAAGTGTCTTTGTTGTATTGAAAATGGTTTATTATAGCTTTGATGAAGTACCCAATATTGTTGAGTATTCTAGGTTCCATATTGAGGTGGGAATTTCTAAGGCCAAGGCTATTGAGGCCATGGCTAATTCATCCATTATGGACTCAACCACTATGAATTTGACCACTGATGATTTGGCCAATCTTGTGGTCCCCACTAAGAAGAGTTGGGAGGTCTACTCAATTATATTCCCCACTAATTGGCTTCCTAATTTATGAGGCCTCTATAAAGGGTTGGATTAATGGATTCATGTTATAGAAAATTATTGGTTCACATCTTCACCATATAGTTTAATTCTTCATCGACTAGAGTAGTTTTATTTATTAATCTTCCTAAGATTGAAAGTTGATCATAATAAGTGATAGAATGGTTTTTATCTTAGATTCAGAAAAAAATAGTTTTATCTAAAGAAAACATGCATAGAAGATGTTTATTCTTACTTCTTGGGAAATATATAGATAGTGGTTCAATTGTTCTATTTTTTGCTTGAATCCCATCTAAAGTGGTGTTTAACTAAGACATAATGTTCATTTCAAGATTTTTATATTCTTCCATGAGATATCCGATGTTAGTTTGTCCCTTTAATGATATTGTGGTCCTAATCCCATCTCTTGTCCTAGAATTATTTCTACAAATTTCCTCAATTATTTTCATATCAAATTTGTTTATATTTCTTTGTCCCATTAGATCTAATGCATGTTTTGATTCTTTATATAGACCACTAAGAAATAAGGCTTAGCAAGGTTCAATTACACAAGGTTACCATACCTCCTAAGGGAAAAAAAATATATATCCAAGTAATCCTCTAGAATTTGATCCTCTCTTTGTTTGGTATTGAAGATATCTTTCTTGTGATCACTTATCCTACAATAATCCTTATAATTGTCTAGTTTCTATTTGTTCCTAGGTACGAATGGAGTTTGGGGTCAACCTCATAAACCATATAAAAAATATATATTTTAATGAAGAGGGAACAAATTTCAAATTTTGGTTATCTAAACCATAGTCATATGTTTGAAAAACTACTTTAAAATTAAACAGAACTTGGTCTAGATCCTTAGAGGGAATCCCTCTAAAGGTTGGAAGAATTGAAGGGGAAATATTTTTATGGGACAATTTTTTAGGATTAATGTATATGGGATAGAAAAGGGTTCTCCCTATAACGTTCTCCCTATAACCCTCTTTATTTGATTATTTTTTTATGGTTGTCCATGGTAATAAGGCTAGGTTGAATTCCTAGATAAGTTTATCCTCCATGGTTTTGAGTTTTGGTTTCCTATAGCTTCTCAAAACTAGCGATTTGTTGGATGTATTGAGACAATAATAGGTATTTGGAGGATGTAGGAGTGCTTGAATCCCATAATATTCCCAAGGAGTGAGATAAACCATTTCCTTGATCAACAACTCACTATTATGTTTTACTACCTTTATCAATATATGATTTTTTTGGAGGTTTTGTTTAACAAATTGGCCTTGTGGATCTAGTTTCCTAACTATATAGATATTATTAAAACTACAAACTACTCCACCTATTAACAGTAGTCCCCAACAACAACACCAAAAATGATAAAGGTCATTGTTCACCTTGCATTCAAATAGATTTATGAGTTGTCAAATTTGAGGCATGACCATGGCTATTTGCACTAGGAATATACCTATTGGTTCTCCTAACAAAATTTAAACAGAAATTATAATCCTAAATACTTGCAAAAAATGGTCTTACTAACTACCATTTCCTTACAATAAAAGATAGTCCAATAAAACCAAAAATTAATCTACTACTTTGAAAGGAAAATAATCTAATGAAGTAGAAACTAATCCAAGTAATCCTCTATAATTTCATCCTCTCTTTGTTTGGTTTTGAAGATCTTTTCCTTGTGATCACTTATCCTACAATAATCCTAATAATTGTTGTAGTGTAGTAAAATGCATACCCTTGCATTTTCACACTTGTTTGGGTCTGGCACCTTGCTTTATTTATGCTTCTTTATTGATTAATTGGTCCTATTTTGTGTCCACAAGCCCTATGAATGACATATTTTTCTAGTTAATCCTGACATTCTCCAATGCATAAATGATAATTTAATGACTCCATCGGTGTGTCCTTGATTTTTGGGTCGGGACTAAAATGCCACCTATGGCATCTTAATCCCCCAAGGCTCTTGGGACCCTAATTTTGGCATCTTTGGATTGGGCCCCTTTTTGGTGTTTGTGCCCCAAGCTTTTAGGACTTGGGACTAAGATGCCACCTAGGGCATCTTAGTCCTCCTTGAGTCATTTTTGAGATTTAACTTCAAATTCTAGTGGGATTTAGCCTCCTTTATTTAGTGAATTCATATGTTGGCTTGGTGTGATATAATTTTAGGATATTAAGCATAGATAAGTATATATACAAGGTTCCTTCATTCATTTCAACCCAAGTCTTTTGTGAGATCTTTTATGATAGCATAATTGAGTTCACAAGAGCATTCAAGAGCAAATTCATCAAGTATTTAGAGCCATTTCCAAATTCAAGCATCATATTAAAGAGTTTTCTTGCATCATGTGTGTTGTTGTGCTAACATTTGTGATGTAGGGTTTTGATTCAAGCAAGCAATTCAAGTCCTATCTTTCAAGAATTCAAGATCCATATCCATTGCATCCATTGTACACAAAGTTTGTAGCCTTTACAAGGGTTTGGTGAGTTGTAGCATTGCATGTTGTTCACTCATGATTTCCTTCATTATTTCCATTACATTTCAAGGTTTAATTAACAAGGGGTTTGACCAAGGAAAACCCCCATTCACTAACAAACAACAAGTTTTTCCCATTTTGCATATTTGTGATTGTAGATCTAGGTTGAAGACTTGAAGATCACTCAGAGTGTAAAGTTGCAAAGTTGCATTACAAAGTTGTCATCTTTACGAAAACTCACCTACAGGCCATATTCAAAAGTTTTAGAACCTAAGATTTGAAGGGAAGATAGTGCAAACCTTGGAGCTCAGGATCCTATTCAGAGTTTTCAAAAATTTAGAATGAGACTAATACACCATCATGGGTGTCTTAGTCATCCTAGGATTTTTTTTAGAGATTTTCCAAGATCCAGTTCTGAGATCCGAAGAGTTTGTATTTTCCCCAAAAAATAACAGCGGGACTAATACGCCATCTTGGGCATCTTAGTCCTCCACAACATATTTTGGCAACTTCTTTGCATTTCCAAAATCCTCGACGCATCTCTAGATTTCCCAGGTGCACACATACTATCCCCTTGTTGCATAATTTCATCATATGCATCTCTCATTTAGCTTGCATTTTTAGTTATAGGTCATTTTGCATATCACAACGTGTTTTCAAAAATTTTCTTTTCCATGCATCACTTGGTGGTGAACCCCTTAGAAATTAGAGAAGCCCTTCCTAGGACCTTCCTAATTGAGAATTATCTCACCTTGTGAGGTTGTTAGTCAATCAAATTAGGACTCTTAGGACATTAGTGAATGGTTGAGTGAGAAAAGTGTGATATCCCAAAGGGTATCCATTTTCCTCTTCATCATTTTGGTGAACTCGATGCTTTTTTTTTTTTTTTTCTGATTTGGAGTCTATCAAGTCCCTAGATCTAGATATCATTCATTCTTACATTGCATCTTGCATCTTGCATTAGTGAAATTGCATTTAGGGTTTCCTATATTTGCATTAGTGAACATGCATATAGGTTGCATATTTACTTTATTGCATCATTTCATTTCATTGAAAAATTGAAAAGTGCATTGTTCTTTATCTTTATTGCATTCTTATTACATTCAAAATTAAAAAATTGTATTCAACTATTGCATTCAATTGCTTGTTTCTAGCTACTTTTTCTTGCACTTATTTGCAAACTATTATATTTCTGAGTATTAGTATATTGCATAGGAAATCTGTAAATGTTGTTGAAATTCCAAAATTCACTATTTTTCTGCGAAAAACCTCTTCTAGAACTAAAATGCCCTTCTTGGCATCTTTAGTCCCTCTCAAGTTTTTTGCTTCAAAAATATCTCTACTGTTTGTTGTCTATTTCAACCTCTAAAACTTCAAAATCTCACCAAGAAGACTAATATGCCCTTCCTGGCATCTTAGTCCCTATTTACTTTGATTCTCCAATTTTCAGGATCTAAAATTACTTTTCTATGTTTCTATTGGCTACCTTCAGTTTTTCAGTTTGAGTTTCCAAATTTGTTGTTATTCCCTTTTCTTTCATTTCAAGCACATTTGTTCAATCTTGCATCATGGATATGTGCTTTGAAAAATTGTGGATGTCCTTAAAATCTTTGGTAGATGTGCCAAATTGTTCCTTTGGTAATGACCCTAATTAAATTGAACTCACTCATGCTCACTCAACTCCTAATGCATGTCCTCCTCATGATGTTGACATCATTGGAGAAGATGATGACAACATGAATAAGTTCCTAAATGATTGTCTTGATAGCCTTGAATATAAGGCATCCTTCTATCCCTCCATGAAATAATCAGATCGTCCCACAATACCACCCCTTGAGATGTTTGGTTACTTACATATTGAAATCAAAGAAAAATTTGAACCTAAGTTCCCTACAATAGGTGAACCTAGTTCCTCTAAACAAGAAAGCACTCAAACCTTTTATGATAACAAAGTAATAAAAACTCTAATCAAGCTAGAAGAAACATATGGAAAAGGCTTCACCATCTTGAGCAAACAAGGATGTGACACAAGAAGTGAACATGAAATTCGCCAACTCTTAGAGAAAAAACCAACTAATGAAAACACAAAAGGATTAGGGTACCAAGATCCCTCTTACAATGAAAAGACTCCTAGAGAATATCTAAGGCTTTGAAGTGATGGTACAGTGATCTTGGATTCTCCCCCTAACTTGAATATCATTCTTCCTAAAGAACAACCAATAGATCATAACAATAACAAGGATAAAGATGGGATAATCTCAGATCTCTTGACCTAACCCCATCAATAGAAGTTGGTGAATCTAGCAAAATGAAAAGACCATATAAATCACAAAAAGTTGCAACCTCCCATCCACCACCTATGAACTAACTTGTGCTATACCCTAAAGATGCAAAAGTTCCACATTGTGCATATCAGTGAATCCTTGGACATAGTACTGATGAGTGTTGTGCATTAAGAGAAATATTGAGCAAGTATCACTTTGATGGCAATAATTGCTATCCAATGATCACATAGCATATTCTCTACCCCTTTTGTCAAATAATAGTTGTAGAATAATCTATTCTCACTATTACATGACCCTTCCCATCACCTACCTCGGCCCATTCTTGTGTTGCACTTAGTGGGGACAAGAAGTCATTGGCCTTGTCCTAGTAAGGCATTCGTTGTTGTCCCTTTGGTTCGTTATCTACTTTCCACTTATATAGACTGAGATTGGGGAGGTGAATAACTTTCTTTATGTTGACTCACCTATGCCTTACTAGTCCTTTTTATTTTCTTTTCATTTTCTTGCATGTGCATAATATGATCCCCCATGATGTTTTGTTTTATGTTTCTCTCTCTATGTGCATTCCTCTATTTGTACCTTCATTCTTCTATATACTGTATACTTTTTCCTTTTGATTAATCTTTTTATCTTTTCCTTTCATTTTTGTTTCTTGTGTTTTCCTTTTGGGGATGATGCAAGGCATCAAGACATTCATATATCCTTCATGTTGACCCAAAAAAAAAATTCATTATCTTTTCTTTTCCCTTAATTTTCCTTTTCATTTGTCTTGTGTTTTCCTTTTGGGAATGATGCAAGGCATTGAGACACCCTATGTCTCTTCCATGCTGACCCAAAAGACTCTTTCTTTTTTTTCTCTCTCTTTGTGTCATTCTTCTAGTTCTATGTATTTGGGGAATAATGAAAGTTCCATGCTCTTTAATATCATTGTAGCAAACAAAATATTGACCCCAAATCCATAGATCCCTTATGTGTTTGTTGTTTTCATTTTGGGGGTAAACTCTTTCTTTTCCTTTTCTCTTATATGACTTAGCTTTACTTGGAAACATATGACTTGGCATAGGGCTTTCCAAGTTGGCTCTCATGTCTTCCTTCTTGATTGCATTTTTCATTTTTCTACTTTAAAGTAATTTCTTATAGTGTGATGTTAGAAATTTCTTTCAAGTGGGGGCATACATTGGCATTATTTTGGACCAATTTCATTAGCATTTTTTTCCTTTTCATGTTCCTTGATGTGATTCTCTTTCTTTATGTGATGTGTTTTTCCTCTTGGTGGTGTCTTTGGGTTTGACTTCCTCTGAGAGTGATATTTCCTTGTCCTCTCTTGGAAACATTAGATATAGTGTTCCCCAAGATGAGACCTTGCACTTGTCCTCTCTTGGAAACAAGATGAGACCCTTTTGCACTTGTTCTCTCTTGGAAAAATTGGGTATGATGTTCCCTAGGATGAGACCTTGTATTTATCCTCTCTTGGAGCTGTTAAGCACAATGTTACCTAAGAGTAATACTTCACAAGATCTAAGCAAAATCCCTTTGTACATTCCTCTTTCTTGTTGCATTTTTGTGCCTTATTAAAGTCATGGAGGTATGGATTTAATATAGTCCTCTGAGGCTCACCTAGTGAACACCTAGCTTCACTAGCCTATATGAGCATGCATTTTTGTGCATTATTAAAGTCATGGAGGTATGACTTTAATATGGTCCTTCGAGGCTCACCTAGTGGACACCTAGCTCCCACTAGCCATTATGAGTGTGCATTTTGTTTGCATAGTGGACAACATGTTCCACTTGTAAACCTTTTTAAACAAACAACCTAGACCTGGTCCACCGCATTAGACGACCAGTCAAAGCTTGATCCATTACAGTTTTCCTCTTTCTTTTTCCTTTTTCTTATCTTTGATGGTGTATGTTTGTGATTTGGTTATGGCTTCATATATCATCTGTAAGTGTGTTCCTTTGTGCTTATGTTGGTTTTGCAATAAGATCTTGATCTTGGGGGCTTGTCCACCATCTTGATTATTTCCATCCTATCTTGCTAACATTTGTACATTTGAACCCCTCTTGATTGTGTGGTTGGCTAATTTAGTGTGAGTTTGAAGCAAGTTCATCCTCTGACTAAAGTGGGGGATAAATGTAGTGTAGTAAAATGCACACCCTTGCATTTTGACACTTGTTTGGGCCCACCTTGCTTTATATATGCTTCTTTATGGCTTAATTGGTCCTATTTTGTGTCCACAAACCCTATGAATGACATATTTTTCTGTTAGTCCCAACATTCTCCAATGCATAAATAATAATTTAATGACTCCATTGGTGTGTCCTTGATTTTTGGGTCAGGACTAAAATGCCACCTAGGGCATCTTAGTCCCCCAAGCCTCTCGGGACCTTGATTTTGGCATCTTTGGATTGGGCCCCTTTTTGGTGTCCATGCCCCAAGTTTTTAGGACTTGGGACTAAGACACCACCTAGGGCATCTTAGTCCTCCTTGAGTCATTATAGAGATTTAATTTCAAATTCTAGTGGGATTTAGCCTCCTTTATTCAATGAATTTATATGTTGGCTTGGTGTGATATAATTTTGAGATATTAAACACAGATAAGTATAAATACAAGGTTCCTTCATTCATTTCAACCCAAGTCTTTTGTGAGATCTTTTATCATAGCACAATTGAGTTCACAAGAGTATTCAAGAGTAGATTCATCAAGCATTTGGAGCCATTTTTAAATTTAAGAATCATATCAAAGAGTTTTATTACATCATGTGTGTTGTTGTGCTAACATTTGTGATGTAGGGTTTTGATTCAAGCAAACAATTCAAGTCCTATCTTTCAAGCATTCAAGATCCATATCCATTGCAGCCATTGCACACAAAGTTTGGAGCCTTTTTACAAGGGTTTAGTGAGTTGTAGAATTGCATGTTGTTCACTCATGATTTCCTTCATTATTTCCATTTCATTTCAAGGTTTAATTACCAGCAAGGGGTTTGACCTAGGAAAACTCCCATTCACTAACAAACAACAAGCTTTTCCCATTTTGCATATTTGTGATTGCAGATCTAGTTTGAAGATTTGAAGATCACTTGGAGTGCAAAGTTGCATTACAAAGTTGTCATCTTCACAAAAACTCACCTACATGCCATATTCTAAAGTTTTATAACCTGAGCTTGAAAGGGAAGCTAGTGCAAACCTTGGAGCTTAGGATCATGTTCAAAGTTTTTAGAAATTCAAAATAGTCCTCCTAGGCTTATTTTTTAGAGATTTTCTGAGATCCGGTTTTGATATCCAAAGACTTCGTATTTGCCCCAAAAAACAACTAGACTAATATGCCATATTGGGTGTCTTAGTCCTCCACAACATATTTTGGCAGCTTCTTTGCATTTCCAAAATCCTCATAGCATCTCTATATTTCCTAGGTGCACACATAATATCCCCCTATTGCATAATTTCATCATTTGCATCTCTCATTTAGCTTGCATTTTTAGTTATAGGTCTTTTTTCATATCACAGTGTGTTTTCAAAAAATTTATTTTCCAAGCATTTTCTTGGTGGTGAACCCCTTAGAACTTAGAGAACCCCTTCCTAGGACCCTCCTAATTGAGAATTGGCTCACCTTGTGAGGTTGTTATTCAATCAAATTAGGACTCTTAGGACATTAGTTAATGGTTGGTAAGAAAAGTGTGATATCCCAAAAAGATATCCATTTTCCTCTTCATCAATTGTCTAGTTTCCATTTGTTCCTAGGTACAAATGGAGTTTGGGGTCAACCTCATAAGTCATATCATAGAAAAAAAATTAGTGATGAGGGAAAATTTTCAAATTTTGGTTATCTAAACCGTGGTCATATGTTTGACAAAGTACTTTAAAATTAAACAAAAAATGGTCTAGATCCTTAGAGGGAATCCCCCTAAATATTGGAAGCATTGAATCAAAAATATCTTTATGGGAGAATTTTTTTGGGTTCAATTGATATGGGATAGGAAAAGTTTCTCCCTTTAATCCTATTTCTTTGATTTTTTTTATATGATTTTCCATGGTTATAGGGATAGGTTGAATTCCTACATAAGTTGATCCTCCATTGTTTTGAGTTTCAGTTTCCTCTAGCTTCTCCACACTAGTGGTTCATTGGATGTATTGAGACATGATTTTTCATTTGTAGGATGTAGGAGTGCCTAAATCTCATGTAATATTGCCAAGGAGTGAGATGAATGATTTTCTTGATCAACAATGAGCTTTGTTATATTTTACTACCTATAACAATAGATGATTTTTGGGGGTTTTCTTTAACAAATTGAACTTGTGGATATATTTTCATAACCATATAGATGTTATTCTAAAAAATACAAACCACTCCACCTATTAACACTAGTCCCCAACAACAACACTAAAAACGATAAGGGTCATTGTTCGCCTTGCATTTAAATAGATTTATGAGTCTAATTGTCAAATTTGAGGCATGATAATGTCTATTTGCAATAGGAAAATACCTATTGATTCTCCTAAAAAAACTTAAACACAAATTATAATCCAAAATACTTGCAACAAATGATCTTACTAACTACCATTTCCTTACAATAAAAGATAATCCAATAAAACCAAAAATTAATCTACTACTTGAAAAGGAAAATAACCTAATGGAGTAGAAACTAATCTAATGGAATAGAGACTGTAACAAATATTTACTCTAGGAAATAATGGATCAAATTAAATTGTAGCTATTGACAAAAAAAATCTATAAATCAATTAATCTTACATTAATTAAGAATAATTACAAATCTAAAATGAATGATAATAATGTTTAAAGATATCAATCACTATTCTTTGAATCATAATTTCAAAACAAAGTTACAGAAATATTTCAAACAAATAACAAATTTTTGATTTTTTGTTCTTATATTTTTCTAAAGAACTAGAAAAATAGAGAGATTTATTGCATCTACACTACAATATATATCATATATTGGTCATTCCATAACTAATGGTTATTATATTATACTAAGATTTTTTTGGGAAAACATGGAAGGAGTTAATCTTCAACTTAGTAATTCGTATAATACATTGATCATGCAATCTTGCACTCTTACGAATCACATGTAGTCAACCAATAGTGGAAGTGAATTTTGGTGTAGGCTACAAGGATGGTGAGGGAGAAGTCTTGTTGGAAACACCACTTATTCTCCCCTTAATTTATATTGGATCAACATCTAGATAGTGGATGGTATTAGTTCATTTGCGAAAATTGAAAAGTATGCATAGAAATCAGTGGGATCTTTTGTAGCTTCAAATATATTTTTTGAACCTTACTAACTCCATTTTGACGTATCTCCATAACCTTGCTTAGATAAAAAAAAAAAAAAAAGTTATGTCTTTTGCAAAGCCAAAGGTTAGTCTATCCTTCTCACGTAGAAATTCCTTAAACTATTGAAACTTGTACCTTAACATATTTAAACATGAATTCATAATAATTCATTCACAAATCTTTGGAAAAGGTAAATTTTATGAAAGAAAATATATGCATTTTAGAAAAAAAAATTGGAGTAGCTTCCCTTGGTACTTATTAGGTATCTAGATGAATATTTATAACATTTTTAGAAATATCATTTTAACACAACAAAACAATACATAATATGCCACATCATCTTATGGACAATACAAAAGTGGAATGACATAGAATTTTATGATACTATTATTTCCCTAATATTTCAAGATCAATCTATTGAGACAATTCATGAGATTAATAGTAGAGATGAAGAAGAGGAATACACATGAATGTGACAAGCCATAAATTATATCCCTTATTTTCTCAATATATAATAATCTAGAAATATATATCACAATATGAGAATAGCTTTTAGAACTTTATGGAAGTAACTAATCACCCAACCACTTATAGAAAAATTTGCATATCCTTTTGAATATATTTTAACCCTCAACTTATTTTTTTGCATTATTTTTTTATCCTTTTTCTATCCTTTGCTATTTATTAGCTATGTTTGTCCCATTTATGATGTTTTCATAAGACTTGTTTAGCCTTCTTATGTATTATCTTTATTTATGTGTCACCTTGTTGTTGATACTTTTAACCATTTGTTAAGCATTAATTGTCATCATTATCCTTGCAATGTCTGTTATTAATACCTTTACCTTCTTAAAATATGTCTAAATGTGAGATTCATCCATGCATACACTTTCCCTTAGATGACCACCTTTTATCCCAAAGAATCCTAGTAAATTGACCTTAAATTTTATTTGTAGACACCACCCAACTTAACCACCCAAAATATCAGTTTTATTATTTCATGCTTCTACCAAAAGATTTAGATTCAAAGTAATTAATTTTAAGACCTACCAACTTACAAAGCTCCCTTGAATTTCCTAAGAAATTTTATAAAAATAACCATCTTTTCCTTTTTTTAGTATAGGAAAAGTGAATTTTTGCTTTTGTCATCATTTTTTTTTCTAATTTTATCATGAAAAACACTAATAAATGTTGGAGTTAATTCTTCAAACCTAAAACTATCAAAAATCACCTACAATCAAACAACTATCATAAAAAGAGAGAAAAAATAGTGGATTTGTTGTGACAACCTAAGAGTTCTATCAATGAAAAAATGGATGAATAATGATACAATACAATAAATCGCCCTCGATAAAAAGAAAGATAAACCTATATGAAAACCTAGGTGAGGATTAAATTAGATAATGGCACATGTCACAATCCTATGATGTAAGACAAAAAAACACATGACATAAGTAAGCTTAAGTACACTAGTGTAAAAAGGAACCTAAAAATCAAATAATTAACTACAAAATTTTATTTTTACTCTAATGTCCTCTCTTAAGTGAAATTTAAGAAGAATCTAAAACTTCTAATGAAAATACATAAAAAATAGGTCTCAACAACTAGGCTAGATAAGTTACCCATGCACAAATGAAAAAAATATCTCACAACTAGATAAAAGGAGAAAATATCATGGGGAAATTCCACTCCAAAAGAGATAAAGACATGAAAAAGTGATGGAAGGGAGGAGGACTCAAGGTGATTCCCCAAGAAAAAATCCCTTCATCTAAAAGTATTAATCACATATGAAGATAGAAAGGTAACACCTAAGGTTTAGTGAATATGTCCACAACCTTCTCCTCACTAGGAAAATACTCTAGGGAGAGATG